>JAQJVL010001074.1:27016-268458 GCA_035578905.1 Stictocephala bisonia | reverse complement strand
AAGGACCTCTTTTTTTTGTTGTCCTTTCCACTATTGAAGTGGAGTACCTTGACGACAAAGAATGTCACTCAATGTAATATTTGATGATGCTATGTTAGGTTGGAGGAATAACGAAGTGATGGACAAGTTGTATACTGATGATTCACCTCTTGAGATGATGGTGGCAGTAAAACAGATCAATGAGAAAGAAAAGATACAGGAGCGTAAATGTGTGATTTGATAATTTAAATTGACATTCGAGGGGTGCTCTGAGTAATTGTTTTGGTAAGTTCAATGTACTGAGGAAGAGGAAAGATCGTACCTCTCACTCTGATCGTCAATCCTATTATATCTTGATGATCTATTTCTCACATGAGAACATATTTCTCCTTGAAATGAGGGATTGTTGAATCATATATTGCCCTATTTTCCTCATCTACTAGCTTCGGTAGATGAATGCTGTCTTCGAAACGAACTGTTGGGTCAAAAATCAAGCCTTATATGTACTACGATGTTAGCACGTCAATGTGAACCACTCTCCTCAAGACAATTAACCTCTTTTCATATACCTCCATACCACGATCTTTTAAACTTCCTGCCAGTGTTTGCCTGATCCAGTGTTGAGGTTCGTTTTTCAGAAGTTCACTAAATTCACACTTACCCAGATATCTTATTATGTATGATGAGGTTAAGTGGTATAGAGGGCTTCGAAGCCCTAACTTCACTTCATGTAGTCGCAATAAAGAAATTTTTTCATTTAATTTGATGTGTGGAACTGATTCAATTGGAAGATTAATCTCGGAGGCACATCTACAGCATCAGTTTCCATCCCGAGATCTCCCAGATACTGCATTTGAAGTGATTGAGTGTGTGGTTAGTTTTAGCGATTCAGTGAGCTGACTAAGATAGGCCTCCTTTAATTGTTAGAAAGCATTTTGTTCCTGTTTATAAAAATTAATATTATAATTTGTAAACTAGATGTAAATTTTTGTTTAGTTTCTTCTTTAGTATATAACTACTTTAATATATAATACATTTATTTTTCCTACATTTTAATTAATAACTACTAGAATCAGACAAACCAGGATATAAAACAACTTAACCCATTTTATATTATTTGACAATCTTAATAAAAAATACTGGAAACAAACAAATCAGGAAACAAAAAACAGAACCTTATCATTTTAAATAATCTGACAATCTTAACTATAAATTTTCAATTAGACAAGTTAAACATATCAGTAGTTTTAACAGTTGTTGACAGCAACATGATTACCTACCAGATAGGGGACATAGTAATTGCTAAAATAAAGGGAAGTCGCTACTGGCCAGCAAAAATACTTGAAATAATTAAAAAAGAGAATAAACAAACTAAATACAACATTACTTTCTTTGGCAACAATAAAACTGCGATAGTGAAAAATATTAATTCGGCACCCTACCATGAAAACATTCACAAATTCTTTGATAATTTAGACATTATTCATACAAAACAAGTAGTGAAAACTGAATGGTCACTATTACTGTTTTTGTTGAATAACTAAAAAACATAATAAATCCATTGAAAACATCTATTACAGTAGTTTCTTCTTAATAACATCAGATGATTTAAAAAATCTACTTTTATTTTAAATATTGTTTTTTGTTAACTTTGACAAAGTTTAAAACAGATCGTTTGTGTAGCACTGTCGTTTGTTATTATCAACATCTATTTATTTTTCGTATTCTTTCAATTAATTGTTACTTTCTCCCATATGTGTCAGCATAGAGAAAGTATTGTGATAGTCCAAAACAAAATTCTATACAAGTTGGATGTAGAAAAAAATGTTGGATATCTGTCTGTGTGTATGTGCACTTCTGTGGAGACCAAATAGATGGATACATTTGTATGAAATTTGATATGAAGGTGTATTTAGCCAATATTCCAGACCGTTTTTTAAATTTTTAGAAATCTTAGTTTTTTTATTTTTATGGGCAAAAACATACAAAAAATTTAATTTTTTCAAAAACAGCTCTAACGATTTTGATTAACTTTTCAGGGAAGATGTGAATTACAGTTCAAAATAATTTAGTAAAAACCGCATGTCTCCAACTTGACTAGTTTTGAGACATGGCAAAAAAAACATATTTGGTAATCAAACTGGTTATTTTCAAAGTTTTGATTGTTTAGTGTTTAATGTGAAGGAAAGTTTGTGCCAATTATATGAAACCATTTATTTACCATAATATAGTAACTTTGAAGCCCTATGGAGATACCGACATGAAAACTGCTTAGTTGTCCTATTTAAAACCTAAAGAATCAGTGTACAAAATTTCAGCTATTTACCTGTATGGTAAGTTGGAGAATTAGTGATGTGCGAGTCAGTTAGCCAGGGCTTTGCCTTTTATAGATATAAGAATAAAGCTCGATAGACTGTCTGACTGACTGACTCACTGACACCAAATGTTGAAGTACTTCCTGGTATCCTACCCCCATAAAGTGTATACTCAAATTGAAGCTCTTGGTCTGAAACCTCCAGGAAAATCACAAAAATTTACTTTTTTCACTCATAAACAAGATGGCAGATTTTTTTATCCCAAAACTGCAACAATGAATTTCTTATGGGAAAATCACAAAAAGTAGTTTTTATAACCTTACCTGAGAAAAAGCTTGAGTAATATTGTTCAAACCTTTACAGTTCTACACATGTAACATATCATGCACCTTTTATATGAATTTCAGCTTAAAAACTTAAAAATTTGGTGTTTTAGGGACCCATAAACTGAAATATTTGAAAATGTAAAATTTGTTTTTAATGATGTTATATACTCAAGTGGGCTATCAATTTAAAGCTATTTTCCTCCTGAATCCAAATATACCATCATATTTTGAAAACGGCAAATAATAAGAGGTATATACCCCGAAAACAAAAATCTCCTAAAACACAAAAAAGGTAATATTTATTTATTCCTAAGACACCGATTGTCAGGATATGGGCTAAAATAACACCTAAATAGGCTATCAAACTATAGGAATTTATCTCCTAATTCACATCATATCATACAATTTTAGAAGAGACAACATTTAAGCCCCCCCCCCAAATAAATATTATGTTCAACAACCCAAAATTGGGTAAAAGCATTCTTCTCTTAATTACTAATATACTATCATATTTTAGAGAATACTATGTTTATGGGCTCTACTGCCCCAAAACCAAAATTCATGGTCGTACTGCTTAAAACCCTTTACCAGGCAGTAAGCCAATCTTCCTCACGAGGGGACATGCTGAGATCTACAAATGGGTCTGTAGCAGAGCGTTGTAGAAAATTCTCTTGATATTCTTGTATTTCTCTTAAGCATTCAAGAGAAATGTTGTTGATATTTCATGAGAAAAAAATTAAAATGTTGCTGATAGTTGCTATATTTTTGGTAGTTGATAATTTCTTATCTCATGTATTGTACTTGACCTTAACATTAGGCTTTCTTTCTCTTCTATCGCAAACTCTCTAACAAAAAATTTATTTTGTACGGTTTTAAATTACAATCTATTTATTTACGTGACAACTTTTGTTCAACTAAAATGTATAAGCATTAGAGTATATTTACAAAACAAAGTTAAATGTAACATTATTTTACTCTGGTTAGTTAATTTTTAAGTGATACATTTTTATCATGTCATTGGTTTTAAAACTAGTGAATGGATTTTCAATCAACAAATGAGTACTTGTACGAATGATGGGAAGTGTGTAAGTGGTCTTTTTTTAGATATTAGAAAAGCATTTGACACTGTGGATCACAATATTTTATTAGACAAGCTCTTTGAATGTGGTATTCGTGGGGTTGCACATAAATGGTTTGCAAGTTATTTGTTAAATAGAAAACAATATGTTAAAGTATGCTCAGTATTAAGTAATGTAGGAACAATTAAGTACGGAGTCCTCAGGGTTCTGTTTTGGGGGCAATATTATTTATAATTTACATAAATGATCTCTGTAATGGAAGATTTTTTGGTATACTGACATCTTTTGCTGACGATACTGCCATGTCGTACTGTGCATCTAGCTGGGATCAGGTGTTTTCATGGGTGAGTAAAGATTTAGAGGCGTTACAGTGGTGGTGTTCAAATAATAACATGCTGATGAGTGCTGAAAAGACCAAGTATATTAACTTTAGTTTAAAAAAGGAAGTAATATTTGATGGCCAAATTTTATACAAATGTATAGAATGCCTTGGAAGCCAATCTATTTGTATAAGAAAATGTTCCATTGTGGAGAGGGTTACCAACTTGAAGTATCTTGGTGTAATTGTTGATAGTGAACTTAGTTGGAAGATGCAAATCAGTAGGTTAAGGAATAAATTAAATGGCATTTTAAGATATTTCTATTTTTTGAAAGATATTTGTAGTAGGGAAATCATGCGAATGTTATATTTTGCACTATTTCAGAGTCGAATTGAGTACGGAATCATAGTGTGGGGAAGTGCATATGATACATATTTGAATTTAATATATTTGCAACAAAAACATGTAATAAGGCTAATCAACCGAAAAGGTAAGTTCATGGCCCCTCTTTTGTGCTCTACGAATTTTACCATTGAAACACTTGTACATTTATAAAGTATTAAAGATATTTTATGAAAGAAGTGGAAGTGTACAGTGTATGACAAACCACAGGCAGAGGCTTAGAAATGTGAAGCATTTTTCAATACCAAAACCTAACAGTACTTTCTTCACAAAAACTGTTAATTTTATTGCACCAAGAATATTTAATCAATTACCTGAATATATAAAAGAAGCACAAAGTAGAAAATTATTTTTAAATATATTGAAAAACTGGTTATTTAGTCTGGATGATGTTGATTTCTTGAGACAAATAATAAGATAAATGGCCAGTGGGAACAATATTTCGAGTTAGTGATCATGGTACAAAAAAATGTTAACTGAAGTTAAATGATTAACATATAATGAAATACATATATAATAATAAATACTCATAAAATAATTGATATGGAATTATAATGTTTAAATTAATTAACACTCAATTTTTTCTTTTTAATAAAGTAAGTTGTTTAGTTTATTTACATTACTATTAATTAATCTATTAATTATTCATAAATTACTAAAATTACAATCAAGGATTTATTTTCAATTATCAATTGGTAAATATAACTAGCATATTTCTTAATTTTAGGCTGTACATAGAAATTGATAAGTTATTACCTGTTCGCTGATAATAGTTTTTTAAGTTTAATTAATTAAAGGAACCTCTAATCAGGCTAAATATAATGCCTTAGAGGCCCTATATTTCTCTTTATTACATACATTTTTTTATTGTTAAATTAGACTTAGTATGTAGGCAAATGTTTTTAAGTTTTAATTATATTAAGTATATAAGATCTTTTATTTTGTTCTTTGTTTGTATTTGGCAAGTCACCAATATTATGTTTTAAAATGTGTTTTGTATTTGTTTCTTGTCAAAAAAGTCTGATTGTGTAAAAAAAAATTGAGAAATAAATTTATTATTATTATTATTATTACTTACAAACACAACAAACCCAGCCATGTTCTAGCCCTTTTAGTGGTAGAGGAATTTCAAAGTTGCTCTCTGCCAGTGCCAGATGGTTCATATCAATTCGTGCAGTATACCATTAAATAATTTATATCTTTTATTACACAAAATTAATAATTTTTATACCTAACTAGTTATACCCCCGCAACGAATTGCAGGAAATGAGTTTGGGAGATTAAAAAAAATGTTAACAATTTTACCAATTTTTATGGAAGATAAATTATATAATTTTAAAAGCCTCTAATATATTGCAGTGCTTACTTTATAAACAATGTTCAAAGTTCTATTAGTTTTTGGACGAATTTCTACTTTAATATCATAAAATGAACGAGCTCTGGATAGTGCAACATAAAGCTGTACGTGGCTAAACACAGGTTCTGGTATGTACGGTTTAAGATCTGTCACTGAGTCACAAATCTTTGTTCTCCTGCAATCCTACATCCTCCAGTTGACATATAAACATGTCACCAAATTTCCTCACACAACCAAATTAAAATATAGCACATGGGGTCACAGTGCATACTGTTAAAATCAATTTTGTTGAAGGCTTCCATCCTTAGGATACACTGTTATACTTTGATTAGAGGATGAGTAGGGGGGGGGGGGGGCTCCATCAACAGTTTGAAACACAGCAGCAACCTCTTACATGGCGTTGGTCCTGGTGAGGTTTGTGGTAAAATCTCATAATCATTTCATCGTAAGGACGATTTTCTTTTAAAGCTTGTAGGTTTTCTTCTTCAATATTTTGGTGCATTGTTTGATTAATTTTTTTGTAATGATTATATACAATAACATATATTAATTTATGTACATCTTCTCTTAAATTTGAATTATGTGCCAATCTTATTTGATTAGCTTCCCCAAATTTTAAAGTGTACAGCTGTCCATATGCTATCGTTTTTATTGGTTGCATATAGTGGTAAAATTAAAATATGAACATATCCTAACATTTTAAAACAATACGGACCATGCCTAAATGGTAATGCAATATTGGCACCAAAAGAGACAAAACATATCGAATTATTATATTGATGAATATTGCTTCTAAAGTTTTTTGAAATTTCATTCGTACCAAGATACAATTTCAGGAGGCATGTGCGTTTCAGATAATTTCATTTTGCCATTATTACAACATAAACTAAACTTCCCACTCATATTTTTTTCGCAATCATAATAAAGTGCAGAGCAATGTTGACATTTATTACACAAATCCCCAGTGTTAAAATAACCTATTTTTTTAATCGTGATTTGAAATGGCACGGCAATAGCCAATAATGAAAACACTTTCTTCTAATTCAATATACATTACTTTGTCTAACTTTCTTTTTTTAACAGTGCAATTTGTCTTTTACTTGGGAACCGATTTTCTTTTGTTACTTAGGGACATTTGTCAATATTAGAATCAAAAGACAAAACATCACAGCAGTGTCCTCCATCTGAGTTTCCTGTGAAACGCAGGTTGCTAATAAAGTCTAGAAGGTTATTTTCTACCATATATTATGGACTATGAATGTATAGTCTGGAAAAAGGTTAATAAAAGAAATAAGTTCATTATTTCCAGCTTATTCATGATTTCTTGTTAGCAAATCAATATAATCTTCTTTGGACGTAACTGGTTTAAGGTAGCTCTCATCGCCTATTATGAAATCCTTAATTAAGTAATTCCCAATTTTCCTATATGTAATTTACAACTTTGCATCTAAGTTCAATATGTCTACTTTGCGTGTTGTATAGGCAATAAGACACAGCTTTAAATAAACAGTTTCGTCACTATTGCTTACCACTTCCTTTGATATCAATGTAAAAACAGAAAACAAATTAAATATAATATAAAATAAATTATATAAATCCTCTTCAATGAAGTGATTGATGTGTAACATAATAGGGCCATGAGAGCTATTAGTGGCACTCTCATGGAAACTTCACTACCTTGGCTGCCGGTGCTGTGCAATATAGCTCCTCCAGAAATAAGACGTCAGGAGGCACTACTTAAAGAATAGTTATAGTACTCCCACGTCAGAACGGTGGTTTAAAATCTCGAAATCCACCTCTATGCACTGCGTTTTAGTTGAATAGATCAAATTTCTTTTCCAATACTAGCTGGGCCATAGTGTGGAACAGTTTTGATGGATGACATGAGTTATTAACGATTATAACTTATTAACAGGGTCAATACCTGTAGGTGGGATGAACTTCCCTCATAGGGAATGGATATTGTTGAATTAGTTTCAAACTGGAGTGGGCAGATGTAACTACTGGAAATGCAAATGGGGATTAACACTAGATCAGTTATGTGATTGCGGGGAATCTATACCAACAATGGATCACATAGTTAAAGAGTGCCCCCTGCGCTGTTTAACGAAGTGACTAGCTAACATAAATAGAATCAGTGAGGAATAGCTTGATGGATTGGATTTAGCTTTGTGACAGGAGATCACTTTTTATTTTTATTAATATCAAATTACTTTTGGAGATTTTTCCAATGTACAGGTTCTCCCTTATTCTCTGTCTGAATAAATTTCTCTCACTTGAATTAAGTCTATGGAGAATGTGCAGACTGAGGTTAAGAAAGAGATTAGCCTCAACTTAAAAAAAATTTGATCCAAGAGTTGTGGAAGATGTATAAAACAAAAATTCTATCTACTGAAAGTTTTACAGTCAGTTTAATTATTAGGAAACTACTTTAAGATTTTATTTAAAGATTGATAGAACTGAATAGTATATTATAGTGCAGTATCTCATTTGTTTGGTTTATTGGTGTTTATTTCTTCTAATTTAACTTAAAAGTGTTTAACTTCATTTGCTGCTTTTAATTAATATCATATTACCAAATGTTACAAAAATAATACTCTTTTGGCTAATGGGAATATAGTAATAATGATGTAAATGACATATGTAATTAAAATATTGCTTTAGGTTAACATTTTCAGTTTTTTCTTTTAGTTTTTTAGGAAAAGATGCAAAATCTAAAATTGCATTCTCCATGCAATCAGATATGAAATGGGAACTTTTCTGTAGTAAAACACTGTATTTCAACTTAGAGTTGTCAGTTTTGGACTAAGCAGTTTTGGAGAAGTATAGAAATCTAATCTATCACAGTTTAATAAATACATATAAGTAGTTTATAGATAAAATTTGGGGAAAGTTGTATCTAAGTTTCCAGTAATAGTGTATGCAACACGTTTAACTAACTGAAAACACTGTTATCTTGCAAAAAAGGTCATAGGTTATGGACACGAGGTTGTATGGAAATACTACCAACAGAAGTCATTATCATTTTATTTAGACTAGCCCTTTTAGTGCCAACGTCCTGTTATCTGGACGTCCAAAAAACTATGCATAAAGTGCCAACTATTACAGAATGTTAACAGGACGTCACAATCAAAATTCATTAAAAAACTAACTTTTTATCGATTTAGGATTATCTTCTTATTTCTTATCATATACATAAAAACCATGATTGTATTATGCTTGTAAAATAATTTGTTAGATTTTGATACAAAATATTCTATAATCTGTCAGAAAAACAGCTATTTTACAACCGTTTTGAACACCTTAAACATTGCCATAACTTTTTTGTCCACAAACATTGTGAAATTTCAATAGAATGTTAATAACTGAATTGTCTTTACAGTTTGAGAAGAGCCGAACTATTTTTATCATGGTCCTAAGAATGCCCAAAGAAAAAAGGAGACAAAGAACATTTGTCTGATAAATTTATTCTTAATTAAAATAGTATATACAGGGTGTTTTAAAACTCTCGTTAAACTATATTTTTCTAAAAGCTCAACTAAATTTAACCAAACTTCAGGAACGTATTTAATATAATTATATCTAATAATATAACAAATTTGGTTAAATTTGTCTTATAAGTTTCAAAATGGCGGCCGTTTAAAATATTTAAATTAAAATAACTAAACAAGTATTAATTTTATCAAAATAGTACAGAAATAACTTTTTTAGGATATTTTAATGCAAATCAAACAGTATATTAAGTTTTAAAATCGAATATCAAATAACTGAATTATTGCAAGTTTCTTTCGACCGTGCATGTTCTGAGAACCTACAGAACAAAGTAACAACATGCACGGTCAAACTAAACTTGCAATAATTTAGTTATTCGATTTTAAAACTTAATATACTGTTTAATTTGTTTTAAAATATCCTAAAAAAAGTTATTTTAGTACTATTTTAAGAAAATTAATACATTTTTAGTTTTTTCTATTTAAATATTTAAAACGGCCACCATTTTGAAACTGAAAAGACAAATTTAACCAAACTTATTTTATTATTAGCTATAATTATATTTAATATGTTTCTGAAGTTTGGTTAAATTTAGTTGAGGTTTCACAAAAATATAGTTATTTAAGTAAAAAACACATAAATACAGACAGACAATAAACGAAAAGAGATAGACCGTTACTTACATTTAGTTTTTGGCTCATTTTGGTCTATGGAACAATATCCTAAAGTTTGTAAGGAGCGTTTTGAAACACCCTGTAAAGTGTAAGGCTATTTATAATATGTTATTTTAATAGACTGGTTAGTTATGTATAATCTATATATTTAAAATAATTTAGTGTTTTTGTTCACTGAGTTTCTGAGGTAACCCCTGAACGGATTTCAACAAACCTTTTTTTAAATTGTAGGTAATTTTGTGTAGCATGGAATGTCGAAGCTATATTTTAAACTTAAACGCTCAGTTTTTAACAATATTAATTTTAATATTTAAAAATTCCAGCAGACGACAGAAGCATTTATCACATTTTAAAAATTAGGCATTTCAGAAGTAAAACAGCTGTTTCTGTAAATATTTGAAACATTAGTAGTAAGTTCAAATTCTAAGACATTTGACAGTCTGATATTTATGTTGGTTATTGATGTCAAGGGAGTTTTCAAAACACCTGATTATTTAAAAACTTACAAATAATTATTAGTAAATTATTATATTTTGTTTGTTCAGTGTTTAGTCTATTCTCTTAATGTCATACGAGTTTATAAATCAGACATTTAAGCATTCAATTTAATATTAGTAGGAACAGTAATAATTAATTGACTAAAGGTATTTAATTTGTTAGTTTGATATTTAGGTTAGCCCCACCCGCCCGCCCATACACGTATGGTGGTATTGACCCACCTGCCTGCCCATACACGTATGGTGGTATTGACCCACCTGCCTGCCCATACACGTATGGTGGTATTGACTCACCCGCCCGCCCATACACGTATGGTGGTATTGACTCACCCGCCCGCCCATACACGTATGGTGGTATTTACCCACCCACGCACACATACACGTATGGTGGTAATTAACCTAAATATCAAACTAACAAATTAAATACCTTTAGTCAATTAATTATTACTGTTCCTACTAATATTAAATTGAATGCTTAAATGTCTGATTTATAAACTCGTATGACATTAAGAGAATAGACTAAACACTGAACAAACAAAATATAATAATTTACTAATAATTATTTGTAAGTGTTTAAATAATCAGGTGTTTTGAAAACTCCCTTGACATCAATAACCAACATAAATATCAGACTGTCAAATGTCTTAGAATTTGAACTTACTACTAATGTTTCAAATATTTATAGAAACAGCTGTTTAACTTCTGAAATGCCTAATTTTAAAAATGTGATAAATGCTTCTGTCGTCTGCTGGAATTTTTAAATATTAAAATTAATATTGTTAAAAACTGAGCGTTTCAGTTTAAGATATAGCTTCGACATTCCATGCTACACACAATTACCTGCAATTTAAAAAAAGGTTTGTTGAATTCAGTGGTTACCTCAGAAACTCAGTGAACAAAAACACTAAATTATTTTAAATATATAGATTATACATAACTAACCAGTCTATTAAAATAACATATTATAAATAGCCTTACACTTTACAGGGTGTTTCAAAACGCTCCTTACAAACTTTAGGATATTGTTCCATAGACCAAAATGAGCCAAAAACTAAATGTAAGTAACGGTCTATCTCTTTTCGTTTATTGTCTGTCTGTATTTATGTGTTTTTTACTTAAATAACTATATTTTTGTGAAACCTCAACTAAATTTAACCAAACTTCAGAAACATATTAAATATAATTATAGCTAATAATAAAATAAGTTTGGTTAAATTTGTATAATAAGTTTCAAAATGGTGGCCGTTTAAAATATTTAAATAGAAATAACTAAAAATGTATTAATGTTCTTAAAATAATACTAAAATAACTTTTTAGGATATTTTAAAACAAATTAAACAGTATATTAAGTTTTAAAATCGAATATCTAAATTATTGTAAGTTGAGGTTGACCGTGCATGTTGTTACTTTGTTCTGTAGGTTCTCAGAACATGCATGGTGGAAAGAAACTTGCAATAATTCAGTTATTTGATATTCGATTTTAAAACTTAATATACTGTTTGATTTGCATTAAAATATCCTAAAAAAATTATTTCTGTACTATTTTGATAAAATTAATACTTGTTTAGTTATTTTAATTTAAATATTTTAAACGGCCGCCATTTTGAAACTTATAAGACAAATTTAACCAAATTTGTTATATTATTAGATATAATTATATTAAATACGTTCCTGAAGTTTGGTTAAATTTAGTTGAGCTTTTAGAAAAATATAGTTTAACGAGAGTTTTAAAACACCCTGTATATACTATTTTAATTAAGAATAAATTTATCAGACAAATGTTCTTTGTCTCCTTTTTTCTTTGGGCATTCTTAGGACCATGATAAAAATAGTTCGGCTCTTCTCAAACTGTAAAGACAATTCAGTTATTAACATTCTATTGAAATTTCACAATGTTTGTGGACAAAAAAGTTATGGCAATGTTTAAGGTGTTCAAAACGGTTGTAAAATAGCTGTTTTTCTGACAGATTATAGAATATTTTGTATCAAAATCTAACAAATTATTTTACAAGCATAATACAATCATGGTTTTTATGTATATGATAAGAAATAAGAAGATAATCCTAAATCGATAAAAAGTTAGTTTTTTAATGAATTTTGATTGTGACGTCCTGTTAACATTCTGTAATAGTTGGCACTTTATGCATAGTTTTTTGGACGTCCAGATAACAGGACGTTGGCACTAAAAGGGCTAGTCTAAATAAAATGATAATGACTTCTGTTGGTAGTATTTCCATACAACCTCGTGTCCATAACCTATGACCTTTTTTGCAAGATAACAGTGTTTTCAGTTAGTTAAACGTGTTGCATACACTATTACTGGAAACTTAGATACAACTTTCCCCAAATTTTATCTATAAACTACTTATATGTATTTATTAAACTGTGATAGATTAGATTTCTATACTTCTCCAAAACTGCTTAGTCCAAAACTGACAACTCTAAGTTGAAATACAGTGTTTTACTACAGAAAAGTTCCCATTTCATATCTGATTGCATGGAGAATGCAATTTTAGATTTTGCATCTTTTCCTAAAAAACTAAAAGAAAAAACTGAAAATGTTAACCTAAAGCAATATTTTAATTACATATGTCATTTACATCATTATTACTATATTCCCATTAGCCAAAAGAGTATTATTTTTGTAACATTTGGTAATATGATATTAATTAAAAGCAGCAAATGAAGTTAAACACTTTTAAGTTAAATTAGAAGAAATAAACACCAATAAACCAAACAAATGAGATACTGCACTATAATATACTATTCAGTTCTATCAATCTTTAAATAAAATCTTAAAGTAGTTTCCTAATAATTAAACTGACTGTAAAACTTTCAGTAGATAGAATTTTTGTTTTATACATCTTCCACAACTCTTGGATCAAATTTTTTTTAAGTTGAGGCTAATCTCTTTCTTAACCTCAGTCTGCACATTCTCCATAGACTTAATTCAAGTGAGAGAAATTTATTCAGACAGAGAATAAGGGAGAACCTGTACATTGGAAAAATCTCCAAAAGTAATTTGATATTAATAAAAATAAAAAGTGATCTCCTGTCACAAAGCTAAATCCAATCCATCAAGCTATTCCTCACTGATTCTATTTATGTTAGCTAGTCACTTCGTTAAACAGCGCAGGGGGCACTCTTTAACTATGTGATCCATTGTTGGTATAGATTCCCCGCAATCACATAACTGATCTAGTGTTAATCCCCATTTGCATTTCCAGTAGTTACATCTGCCCACTCCAGTTTGAAACTAATTCAACAATATCCATTCCCTATGAGGGAAGTTCATCCCACCTACAGGTATTGACCCTGTTAATAAGTTATAATCGTTAATAACTCATGTCATCCATCAAAACTGTTCCACACTATGGCCCAGCTAGTATTGGAAAAGAAATTTGATCTATTCAACTAAAACGCAGTGCATAGAGGTGGATTTCGAGATTTTAAACCACCGTTCTGACGTGGGAGTACTATAACTATTCTTTAAGTAGTGCCTCCTGACATCTTATTTCTGGAGGAGCTATATTGCACAGCACCGGCAGCCAAGGTAGTGAAGTTTCCATGAGAGTGCCACTAATAGCTCTCATGGCCCTATTATGTTACACATCAATCACTTCACTTTAATATGTGTGCTATTTAGCCATATGGGAGCACTGTATTCAGCAGCTGAAAAAACCAGCGATAAAGCAGTAGTACGCAGGACGTGTGCGTTGACTCTCCAAGTTGTTCCAGCAATATGATATAGTACATTTAACCTGGTTTTAATTTTAGCTGCTGTTTTTTGAAGATGGCTTTTAAACGTCAGTAATCGATCTAACGTTACTCCCAGATACTGTGGATGATCATAGTGGAGGAGTTTTACACCATTTAGAAAGATGGTTAATTTTTCATTAGCTAGTCAGTTACTGAGGTGGAAGCAGGCTACTTAAATTTTTGATGGGTTAGGATTTAGCTTCCAGGTTCTAAAATATTATTTGAGGGTTGCAAGATCTTTTGTGAGTGTTTCTTTGGTAGCTGTAAAGTCATTGTGTTGATAAGCCAAAACAATATCATCTGCGTATATAAATTTTCTAGACTTGGTGATTGAGATGTGAGTACACAATAAAATTGGAGCAAGAATAGACCGCTGTGGTAAACCATCCTTCAGCTGTCTAAAAGACCTTTCTTCACGACCGAGATAAATGACAATACAAGGTGAAAATTATTGACAAATACTTCCAGGCCAGGATTCGAACTTGCGCAATTTCTAACTTAGGTTCAAAGTCCTAATATTTTAGACCGCTCAGCCACCATATCTCCTCAAAGAGTTCATTCAGCTTTATGTTGGGAATGAGTATATGAGAGTTTAGAGACAGGATATAAAGTGACTCATGGATATTGAAAATACAGAAATAGAATGTTTTACCAACTAACCACTGAAGTATATAGGACACTTTATATACAGGGTGTCTCTGAACTCTCTGATTTCAGCTATAATATGTTGTTCCTAGTTCATATGGGATACTAAATATCATATTTAAACTGTCCAAAACTCCTTGTCTATCCGTACAGCCGCCATTTTGTTTTTTTTTTACTAATTAATTTTTATCTCAAGAACTATATGTTGTATTGAGCTGAAACTTTGCACTGCTCTTTATTGCATAAAGAAGTATTTACGAAAAAAATACTGTTTTTCTCTCATTAACATTTTCAAAATGGCGGCCATGTAAAATTTTTAACCTTAAATAAGTCAAAAACCAAAAAATACTAAAAAAATTATACAGAACAATCTTTTTTAGAGGATTTAATTATAAAATTAAAAATAGTACTTTTTTAAAAATCGCATGAAAAATAACAAAGAAAACTTAAATTTTGTAATACTATGTACAGTACTCTGTGCCGAGTCCAGATGTTGTATTACAATAACAGGAAACAGGAAATAGCTTATAACAGCTGATTAACCAAATGTTACAAACCCAAATTTCATTGTTTTATTAATCATATGATTTAAATTTTAGTGTAACATTACATATTAGAATGTTCTTACATAACCTATCACCAGAAGTACCAATATTGTTATTCGTAAATTTTAACTGTGTGCTAATATTATTATTTGTAACTTTAACTCTCTGCTAAAATTGTTATTTGTAAGTTTAACTGTGTGCCAAATTGATTTTGATGGCTAATTACAATAATGAAGAATATTGTGATATGCATTTTTTCTACGGTGCTGCTTTTGGAAATAGATACGAAGCAAGAAGATTGTATGCTGAACGTTTCCCAAATAGACAATTGCCGAGTGCGAATACTTTTTATGCAGTACACAACAGGCTGCGTGAAACTGGAAAGTTTGATGTAAATATGGCTGACACTGGTAGAGAAAGAATAATACGTTCTATTGAGTTTGAGGAAAATGTAATTCAAAGGTTTGAGGAAAATCCCTGTACAAGTACACGATCAATAGGTAAAATGTTAAACGCAAGCAAAGATACTGTCTGGCGGGTACTTAAAGAACAACAGCTGTATCCATTTCACTTACAAAGAGTACAAGCACTTGAACCTAGAGACTACCCACTACGTGAAGAGTGTAATAGTTTTAACATGTAATAGACTATTCCAATTGTATCATGAGCAGTAGCAAATAATTAAAAAGAAAATGAGACAGTATAAAAATTAATTTAGAGCAAAAAATATCTTTATCAAAAGATTTTAATCCCATTTAATTGAAAATGAAAATTATCTCATGGCACAATTTAGACTTATGTTCAGATTACACAAATTATTTATGATATATTTAGCAAAACTGAAACTTATTACTTTATTAAGTACTAGGCGACACACCTGCACGCTTCGCATGCCAACCCCGTCACTCGCTGCGCTAGTGACACATCGGCCATTGGCCTCAGTGTTTAACTTTTGACTTCAAATATTAGTAATTAAACTGTACTAAGTACAATCATATAATTTTAATTTATTTACGTAGCTCACACACTGCACTTTATTTGCACTCTATTTATAGTATAATAATTAATTCTAAACAACCAATGTTATTACTAAGCTTATTTCAAATGTTTTCATTTTATTTAAAGGCTGATGACAACATACACACATACATACATGTATTCGCTCTTTTATAATTAACTTCATATTTTACCGTGCTGCTCTCTATGTTTAACCTAACAAATTATTTGGACCATTCAACATTTTTTTATACTGCCAGCTGGTCATTTATAATTAATCTCCATAAGAACAACATTGCGACTTTGACGCTGTGTAGGACAAAGCCCCATTGGAATTTGAAAATCTAGCTCTGTTACAACTTTAGAAGTCAAAATTATCTTTTGAATAAAAAAATTTCATCCAAATTGGTCAAGAAATAAGTTTAGAAAGTGAGTGAACTTAATGACCCGATTGTTTTAATGTAAAGGATTTTATGTATAAAATACTGTCTTTTATTTAATTACGTATTGCCACATTACTGGTAAAAGTGGCCAGTTAATTTCCAGCTATTACTATGTAAAACATTTTTTTTATAAAATTCATTTATTCATTATTTTATAACACCTGTCCTATTACTGGAAAGACTTTAAAAATAGCACTTATATTATTTACCATTATAAGTTTCTAAATAATTTGTTATCTCTTCTCCAACTATTTTGTTATTCATTTATACTAAACAATTTTTTTATGAATATTTTGAACTCATTTTTATGTTTTGGAGAAAAAGTTAATGCAGGGTAGTTTTTATTTGTAAATTATTAAAACAAAACTATAGGGTAAATATTTTCTTGAATTGTTTGCATACAAAGTTTGTATTTTGGTGCAGTAAAGTAGTATTTATTTAAAACAATACTTTTAATAAGGATTATTTATATTCTTAATAAAAATATTTCCAAATATATTTTATTAAAGTTTATAAAACATGATGTAGTAAACAATGGAAATCGTTTGGTGTCAATATTTTAAGTGATAAAATATAAGCTACACAGTAATAAAGATGGTAAATAGTTGATAATTTTTAGTTAAGTTTTTGTTTACCTAAGTAAACTAACAAATTTATTTTTCGTGTTATTAATTTATTAATAATTATAAAAAAAATACTCATATCCACCTCCCTAAGTATTGTACATTGTCTCCTAACTTCTGTTGTTTTAGTAGTTTCAGAGTAACCTCCCATTTATATCATCAGTGTTTTTAGCACCAGATTAGGAGCTCTATAAATAATTTAAGTATTGAACATGTGATTAAATAAATACAAGGTTTATTTTTTGTTTTGTAGGTTAGTGGTTTTTCAGAAATGCTTCTCTGAGTTGATTCAAAATTATTGTTAACAAGTTAAGTATTTAGTCTTATCTGGTAACTTTTATATGGATGTTCAAAATAACTAATTAAATTTTATCTCTGTCATATTTGGAAAACAAAATCATTATGTAGTTTTTAACAGTATCAAATAAGTCCAACTATTCATTTAGGTTTCTTGAACACATTCAAAGATATGTTTATTTATTTTTAGATAAATGTTGATGTTTAACTTACACTCTATTAAGATAATTTCTATTTCAATAAGAATAATTTTGTCTTTTGTAAAATGTTTTAAGCTAAAATTTCGAGATGCACTAAAATAATATGTATTAGATCTCTGCATCATTATTAGGCTCCTAATCCACACTCATCCACACAAATCATTCATATTCGCCTTAAAATACCAACAATGTTGTGTCTGCGTCTCATATGTAAGAATAAGAATGTAAGCAATTAGATTTTTGAAAAATAATATCTAGCGACATTTAGTAGGCTTAAAAGTTTCATATATATTCATATTCATTAAATAAATACTGTTTCCTATTAGTAAAACTATTTTTTATTGTATTTATGTTTATATCTTCCTATTGTATGTTTAATTTAAAATGAACCCAGTCCAAATCAGGAAAATATCTTTATTTCTAACTAGTTAGGTTGTATTAGGGATAGGTTATTTGTAGGTTGTATAGGAAATTACTTGTAGGTTAGTATACAAATATTAAGTCTCAAACTCTATCAATTGCGAGTAAGTAAGTGCAGTGCCATCATACGGCAGTAAGTGCTAATACAATAATATGTGTATGGTAGGATGGGTGGGCTAGTACCACCATATGTGTATGGGTAGATAGTTGAATAATAATAAGTGTATGGATGTGCGGTGGTTGGTGTCGATGTGTCTTTTTGTTCTACTTATTAAATAAATAACCTCCAAGGAAAATTTTGCAAGATTATTACTTCTCAACAAAAGTTAAAATACGAGGTACAGTTAAAAAGTTCTCGGAATCTATGTTCAGACACACAGCATGGTTGCCGGTGGGAATGTTGTCGTCTATCAGTTAGTACTACTTCTGGAGAAGGGATATAGATAGTGTTAGTATCGCCCAGCCACCATTGTTCCTCCGTGGAGAGCATTTTTCTTGTATTTGCGTGTTTAAACTGTCGCGTTTTGAAAATTTATTTAACAGCTAAAAAACACTAAATTTGGTTTTTTACTCCAAAAGTTATCTTCTGGGACACTTAAAATATCCATTCAAGCATACAGATTTAAGGCGATGAAGAAAAGCCAATTTTACGAAAGGCACAAACGTTTTCGTGAAGGTTGCATAAACATTGAATATGACTCTCGTATTGGACGCCCTTCAACTGCAACCACAGATGACAACATTGAGCAAGTTCTGCAAACTCTCCATGCAAACTGAAGAATAACAATTGATGATAAGGTAAATTATCCACACAAAACCTCTTAGGCGCTTACGAGATTCCATTATGAGGAAACGGTCTAAAAAATGAGCAGAAAACAATTGGATTTTGCTGCATGACTATACCCCTGCATATCGATTCTTGTTAGCACCTAACTACCTAGCCAAGCACCGCGTTACCACGTTAGAACATCCTCCATATTCTTGACCTCATGCCGGTCGATATCTTACTGTTCACACAATAAAAACATCTATTAAAGGAAATCGATTTGCAGATGCTAAAGCTGTCAGTAAAAATGTGATAAAAGTATTGAAATAACTTTTAAGAAATGAGTGTTAAAAGTGTTTTAACCGTCTGTATGATTGTAGGGACAAGTGTATTGTTGTAGGAGAAGAGTATTTTGAAGGAATGTAGGTTTATAAGATTTTATCTTTGTCCAATAAACATATATCAACCAACTCCAGGAACTTTTTGACTAAACCTCGTATTAAATATAGTAATGCATTAACTTATTCCTATACTTAGAGATCTGCTCAGAACTTACAAAGTCCAGTTCCTTTACCATTTAATAAAACAATAGAATAAAATTAGGCAGTGTAATTATTAGGAAATACACATCCTAATTGAAGAGCTTATCTAATAGATAAAATCAAATAAAAATCTATTTTTGCACATTAAGTTTACAGTAATCATTCACTTGAAATTATTAAATTGGTGCATTGTCAAGTTTACTTAATTTCTAGTTACAAAATAAAAATCATTAGCTATATTAATGTCTATGCTGTTACAAGACCTTATTTTGTTACAAGTAGAATACAAATAAAAGTCAGCCATATACACTGAACTTACAACAAAAATTTACACTTACAAAAAAATTTACAAAACATTCATATTTGGCGGATTTTTTGTTTGAATATTTTAAGAAAAATATTTTTTAATCCAAACAGATATTCTGTTTACTGTATTTTGAACAGATTTATAGATCTAATTTGTGTAATAACCATAGTGTTTTTATTTCCGAATATTTCTACATTAAAAACATGTGTTTTCTTAATTTCCCTATTTATGTACTTTTATTTTCAGATTAACATTTCCTCAACATAATACACACAATGGAAACCCCCCCACCTAAGGTAATATTTCTATAATAACGATTTATTAGATGACAGTTCAGTTATTTAGCATTAACAATAGATATCTAATATATTTATAGATACACATATACAGAAATACACAAAGTTCTGATATTTCACTCTAGTTTGAAGCTTCATCAGAGAACACAGCAGTGTTCTGTGAAATGTCCACAAATAACAGTGTCCTATAATATAGAGAAGATGGTCTTTTTTTTGGAAGCACAGGCTGGGTTAGGTTTTAACCCTCCTAACAACTCACAAACGTCCAGTGCTGATAACCTCCCCCACCCCCAATAGATTTACAGTGGTGATGACCCTCCCAACAACTCATAAACGTCCAGTGCTGATGACCCTCCTCCTACTACTAGACGTACAGTGGTGATGACCCTCCGAACAACTCATAAACTTCCAGTGATGAGCCTCCCAACAACTCATACATGTCCATTGGTGATGACCCTCCCAACAACTCATAAACGTTCAGTGCTGATGACCCTCCTCCTACTACTAAATGTACAGTGGTGATGACCCTCCGAACAACTCATACTCTTCCAGTGGTGATGAGCCTTCTACCAACTCATACACGTCCATTGGTGATGACTCTCCCACCCACCCCTAGACATATAGTGTTGATGATCCTCCCCCCCCATAAATGTACAGAAGTGATGACCCCCCTCTAGACATACGGTAATGATAACCCTCCCAACAACTCATACACACCCATTGGTGATGATCCTCCGACCTACTCCTAAACCTATAGTGCTGATGACCCTACCCCTACTTCTAAATTGTACAATGGTGGTAACCCTCCAACCATCCTGTACTCTTGTGGTTACAGTATATCTGAGTATTTTAAACCAAACAAAGGCAAAATATCAGAATTTGTGTGTGTAAATCTATCAAACATCTGGACTTCTTATTAATGTAAGGCAAACTAGCTGAACATTAATCTCCTTAGTAAATCCTCAGCCACCAGCTCTTCCTACAAAAGGTAGCTAGTGGCTTGAGTATATAGTCCAAATAATCTGTTGATTATTGAAATAGTTGGCATGAAGAGTTAATTTTATATCTCCAGTTCAAGATGTGTTCTTGTAAAACATACAAATTCTCCAAGTGCCTTTAATATTGAACAGCAGATTTATGTGCAACAAATCTTAAGTCAACAGTACTCTAGCTGTACAGAAGCACTTGTTCGCTTCTTTAGCCATTACATATTTCTATGTTTTAACATTTATGTTTATTTATTGTATAAGTCATGCCCTATTGAAGCCTGGTACAGTAGAAGTCCATTCGTCCGGCATCCAACAGTCCGGAATGCCCGATAGTCCGGCATCGCTCCGAAAAATTGAAAAAATTTTGGTTTTCTCCAAAAGTGTGTCTTTAAAGCAAATAAAAACGCTCGAGAGCTATTCGGAAGCGTTAGGGGTAGTTCGGGATCATCCGGAAGCGCTCTGTATTATTCGGAAACCGGCCGGCTAGTCTCAGCTGTCACAACAAATACAGGTACAGTGCAGCACAGTTAATTAATCACGAAGCGTCTAAGGAATTTAGTTTTGTGCGCGTTGTTGTTGTTTTGTGTCCTTTCACATCGCAGTAAACTGTGTCTCAGTACTCTCTACTGTAATACAGTACATCTGTAGACGTACGTAACTTTTGAAAGTGTTTACAAACAAACTGAGTTTCGTTCTAACTGTACAGTGACCATGTTTTCAAAACCTAAGCCTTCGAGTTCAAAAGGAGAGAAACGAAAACACGTAACACTGACTCTCAATCAGAAACTAGACATCATCAAACGGCTAGAAAAAGGTGAGAATAGAAATGTTTTAATGAATGAGTTTAATATTGGCTCATCAACTATTTATGACATTAAAAAACAAAAACATGAACTAATGAAGTTTGCTTCTCAATCGGTAACAACTGAAAAATTGGCTTCTAGACAAACATTAAAAAAACCAAAACTGGAACAGCTAGATAGTGTATTGTTCAAATGGTTTAGTGCAGTACGTTCTGAAGGAAAGCCGGTAACAGGGCCAATGATTATTGAGAAGGCAAAGAAATTCGGCCAAGATTTGGGAGTTGGTGAAAATGAATGTAATTATTCTGATGGTTGGCTCAGAAACTTCAAGTTTCGGCATGGAATTCGAAGACTTGATGTAACTGGAGAAATACTTTCAGCAAACCAAAACTCTGCAGAAAAATACAAAGACGAGTTTGAGAAAATCGTGGCTGATTTAACACCTGAACAGATTTATAATGCTGATGAAACAGGGCTATTGTGGCGATGTTTATCAACATCTACACTAGCTGGGGGAGGAGAGAAAGCAGCCAAGAGTTTAAAAAAAACAAAGACAGATTAACCGTTTTGCTATGTGCTAATGCGTCTGGAAACCACCGAGTGACCCCTTTTGTGATAGGTAAATCTAAAAATCCCAGGGCTTTTAAGAATGTTACACACTTGCCTGTCCAATACGATCCTCAATCAAATGCATGGATGACTGCCGCCCTCTTTAAAGACTGGTTTCTTCACCACTTTGTGCCTCAGGTCAGGAATCCTTCAAAAGCCTTGGTCTACCAGAAGATACTAAAGCCATCCTTCTTTTGGACAATTGCAAAGCCCACCCGCCAGTAGATGAGTCAGTTTCTGGAAATATTGTTGCTACTCTGCTCCCACCTAACGTAACATCTTTGATTCAACCCATGGACCAAGGGCTTATTCAAAATTTTAAATGCTTTTATAGAAGGTCATTTATTCAAGGCCTGTTAAATGCCGACTGTGACGTGACTGATTTTCAAAAAAGGTTTACCGTAAAAGATGTCGTCTGTGCTATTGCACTGTCTTGGAACCAGGTAAAAAATACAACACTACAAAAATGCTGGAGAAAACTTTGGCCAGCTGCAAACCCTGCATCTGACCTAGCTCTACAGACTGATGAGGAAGAAAACCATCAAGAAGCTCTGACCAAAGTTTTTGATGTTGTTAGAAGTGCTGACAATCCCTTGAAAAAACTGCCTGAAGATGAGGTAGGGGAGTGGCTTCTAATCGACGAGAATGAGCCTGTTGAACAAGAACTAACCGATGAGGACATTATCAGTGTAGTAAACCCTCAGCCTACTCAAAATCTTGAAGACAGTGACTAAGATGCCGAAACAGAAGAAAAGGAAAAAATCAGCTGGGCAGAAGCTGCAGAATCACTGAATAAGTTTATCTCTTTTGCAACATTCTTTGTAATAAATTTAGTCCAGTTTTCTATTGTATTCTGTGGAATATATTTAATCAACAATATAAATTGAGATTTTCAAACCCGTCTGTGTGTTACTTATTACCTTAAACATCTCCAAATCTTAAACGTTCCGTTTTGCCCCGGGTTCCCCTATTTGTAGTTTAATTATTAACCTAATTGTTCTTATAATTGCGATTTATGTATGCATGTATGTAAATAATTTACATACATTTGTTTTACGGCAAAGCCTACACTAAAAGGAAGGGGCACCGCCCGATAGACCGGAATATTCGCTAGTCCGGCACCGAGCCGGTCCCGAACGTGCCGGATTATCGGACTTCTACTGTACTATAAAATATTCTATTTGTTAATGAGCTCATTTTCATGTTTTTTTAAATTAACAATGACAGTAAAAAAGTAAATGTTACCATTGAAAACAAATAAAACGTTAACCCTACAGAGGTCGCGTGGCAAAAATCATGCCATGAGTCGCACACGGTGGATTGCACCAGGTTCAATAAAAACACATGAAATATATACAAAACGTGACTTTAATGAACTAAAACTACTGTCACATGTTCACTTACAACAAAAGAAAAGATTCTAATAAGAATTAAAATTTGTTTAACTTTAACTTGCAGATTCAAAGTTAATTTTGCAATTTGAATTAGCCTTTAGTATTAACTATGGAAATTGTAACATACAATTTTTATAAAAAGTTTGGATCTATTATACAAATTGAACACCTAAAATATGATAGAGTAGTAACAAATCCAACTGAATAATGAAAAATAATAAAGAAAACTTACTGCCTACAGTACCAAATAGTCAATCAATCACTGCTAGATGACTCCTGATTTTCCTCCACCGCACACTGGGAACAAGTGAAGACGGTGTGCTCCCTGCAGATGTGGCTGTTACAGACGTTACATCTAGTTTTTGTTTTAAGATTTTTCCACCAGTTGCAGAGTCCACAACGCCCTTCTACATTGACAGTTGGCTCTCGAACCTCTTCCTGGATGCCTAACATGTGCCGAATGTTCCTCTTCAATTGCCTGGGCAGTCTCTCTTCAGCTTGGCGTAATACCATGTAATTGTGGCAAAGAGCAAAGGCCAAATCTTTTAAACAATCTCTTCTAAGTTTTTCGAAGTCCCCTTTTTTGTGTTTATAAATAATGAAACTATTCAGGCCTATAGTATTAAGCAGGCTGAAAAAGACAGTCAGTAGCCATCGATTGCTGGTTCTGCTCACGGAATAGCAGGCACAATATTCATCAACCACATCCACCCCTCCTTTCGTTGAGTTATAAAAAGTCAACATATAAGGCTTAAGGTTATCTCCAGATTCAGGATCTATTTCATCAGAGTGATGCATAGTTGATAACAACAAAACAATTTTTCCTTTTTTTGGGCAATAGGATAGTAGAGTCTTATCGTTATTGAAGGCAAACATGCTACTACGTTCTGGTCGACCTCTTGTGTTATTCATTTCAATCGGTATTTCTACTTTGTTTTTACGTAGCGTCCTAACTAAAGTAAGGTTGTGATCTTTCTTGAGAACATCTGCCAAGGGGATAGAAGTGTACCAATTATCTGTGGTAATATTTCTTCCAGTGCCACTTATAGGTTGTACAATTCTGGAAACACCAGCAATATCAGAGTTATTCATTGCAAATGGACCTGGTGGCTGCTTTCCTGTCTACACTTCTAAATTCAACGTGTAAAATGATTTTGCAGAGGTTAGGGCATGGATTTTAATGCCATATTTAGCTGGCTTATTTTTTATAAATTGTCTAAATTTGCACCTACCTTTGAATCCCACAAGCATTTCATCTACGGTCAAGTATTCTGAAACAGCAAACGTTGTTTTGCACTTATCAACCAATGACTCAAACACATCTTGTATGGGTGCTAGATTGTCAAATAATTTTCTCTGCATCCTTGTGTCTGCGTCATCAAATCTCAGTACTTTTATCAGAAACTTGAATCTACGCAAGTTCATGCAGTTTCGGAAAAACTCCACACCAGTACCATCGGTCAGCCATAAATCATAAAGATTCAAATGGGAAGCACGTAGTATACCTTCCACGTAAAGAAGCCCAATAAATGCCTCAATTTCGTCTCTATTTGTGTCACAAGCATCTCGTTCACGGGTGTAACTGGGGCGAACTTTGCGAATACGTTGGTTAGTGTGAGAAACAATAGTATCTAAAAGTTCGTTCGCAAAAAACAGTTTCCAGGCTGACATAGAAGAGTCAACTTCATAATTTTGCCTTACACCTAGTAAACGCCACACTAAATTGGCAGCAGGAGTTCGTACATTTATGTTAGAGCAATGAACTTTCCATTTTGTTACTCCATCTTTGCCTGTATACTCAGGAACTTCCACGCCTAAGGGGGGAACATAAGGGATTTCTAATTCCTCACCAGACTCTTCTGACTCTATAACATCCTGTGTGGATAAATGATCTTCTTCATTATCATCGGAATCCAACTGATCAATTGGAGGAGCTATACGCTCGTCCAAAAAGAGTTGTCTTCTTACAGCGCCAGGATTTTGAGATCGTTCTTCTTCTTGCCTTTCTTCTCTTTCAACACTTTTTAAAAGATTAAGCAGCCTATCCTCTTCTTTTCTATCCATATTTTTATAAAAATATAAAACACAACATAGATCGACCAAAACTTCAACAAACACCATGGGTCGCATACGGTTGAAATGACTGGTTTCGAACTTACGTCAGAAGTCGCGCACGGTGGAAAAGACAAGGCGTTTCACAAATAAGGCACTGTGGTGAACTTGCAGCTGCGGTGGGGGGATGCATGGCGCGGAGGCAGACGAGTCTATGTGAAGGTATGGGAGGGGAGGAAGCATGACTGTTACGCACTCAATAATTATAGAGAAATATACTACGGCCCGGTGGAAAGGATAGCGACGCGACCCCTGCAGGGTTAAGAAACATTTCTTTGCTGTATCAATTTAACATTTCTTTATTCAAGTTTGCAAATGAATATTTTATTAATATTCTTAAATTATGATAAATCTTCAACATGTTCATCATGCAGAAATAAGAATTTCACTGAATGGCCAGATCAAACCAACAGCAATTATTGCTGACAGTCTGTCTACACCTTAACTTAAGAGACATATTTACCAGGAATCAAACATCCAAACCTTTTAGGGGTGATCCAGCAGTTGTTGTGACAATCGGGTTATCCTGGTGAGTTTTTTGTTCGGGTTAAAAGTGGGTCTCATTGTATACACCCACACAAAGCTGGCATTAAAATTACGTTAAATAGAGTTTATGGGAAATTTTTTTTAGTTATACTTTTCTAACCACATGGGCTAGTAGGCCTTAGTGTGGAATTTATTAAATAAGTAACATATTGATTATCAACTCAGTTAAGTACTTGAATTTTGGTGCTTGCACTAGTGATGTATTTTTTGGCTTTAAGAAGAATTTTCAATGTGGATGTGAAGGGTGGGAAGGAGGTTTTTCTGCTTTTATGTGCATGTTCATAGATTTTAAATTTGAAAAATCTGCTGACTTATTTTTTTACATTGCTTCATAATCATTAAAAACATATTATACTGGATTATCCATTGAGTAAAAAACCATGGTATAATTGGTTGGTAACGTACTTGTTGTTGCCCAGCTTCATAAGCTAAAGGTTCTGAGTTCGATCATCATCAGAGTCAAAACAAATTTTGAAAGGGACCAGGTGATAATCATCGGCTGTTCATTTGTAATTGGGCTATTAATTTGCACACATACACTCATTCAAAATCTATATTCCCCCATATTCAACATTTTTCATCATGGGCGTCTTAATAATAAATAAATAAAATAAAAATTGGCACTAGACTGTTTTCCCAATGACATGGTTGCTGTGGAGTCCACTCTTCGCTCTAAATACATAACTTATGAGGGAGGGAGTGCAAAACCTTGCAGTGTTTTGTACATCTTTATAGGTTAACAATATTCCTATGATGTCAATATAGTGGTTTTTAACATACTAGGAAATGGGCAGATGCTTGGAAGCCAATAAGTGGAGGATGTACAATATGGCTTAGTAGCAATAGGCCTAATCCAACTTGCTAGAATAATAATTAATAATAAATTCTAGTCATGAGTTAAACAAATTTATATCAGCACTTATCTAAAAAACACATATTGTACTGTACTGTACAGTTTCTTTTCCAGAAATAAAACTAAAATAGTGACATTTTTGTACCTCATCAATCCAAGCATTACGGGCACCTGAATATTCTTACTGTGCTAAGAATTTACTTTGCTTTGTATATTCTGTATTGCATTGTAACTATTTTTTCTGACTATCTCCTATATTTTACAGCGGAAAACAATTGATCTTGATGCCTTATGTATCCGACCTTTGTCAGAGCGGTGCACAGATTGTTACCAAGACACAAACTATATTGATGAATTGGAACTGCTTAAGGAATCTCGCATGACTGAAGATGAGGTTAGTATTTACTTGTATACTTACTTATTTCAAGAATTATAAGTTTAAAGTTGCTAGTATAAATGTTGGAGGATTTCCTTAATTTAAAGGTAACAAGTATAACATATATTCTTATAATAATTCAGTTTTGAAAATCTTCGACCAACTAAATCTAGAGTTCTACTGGACCGATTTTAATAATTAATGTGTGGGTGGAAAGCTTCCGACATGTAGATTTGCCAAAAAATATGAAAGTTTGATGTTTTTTTTGTATTTATGGTGAAAAAGTCAAAAAACCTGTTCTCCATAAGAAATACATTGAAAACGGGTTTTCACAAATTTTTTAATTTAAGTTAATTTTTAGCTGCCTTTTTTGAGGTTTTTCAAGAAATGCTTAGTAGCCATTTGTAGGAAATTTAATTCTCTTTCAGAAAATCACCTTCCACTTTAGTCGATTTCCTCACCGTTTAAAAGTTATTTGCAAAAAACCAAAGCTACCACACATTTTTTGCGTTGAAAAAATACTGAGTTAGATATATTTTAGTTAAACTTTGTACAACTAAATCTAGAGTTCCATTGGACCGATTTTAATAATTAATGTGTTGTTGGAAAGCTTCCGACATGTAGATTTGCCAAAAAATATGAAAGTTTGATTTTTTTTTGTATTTATGGTGAAAAAGTCAAAAAACCTGTTCTCCATAAGAAATACATTGAAAACGGGTTTTCACAAATTTTTTATTTTAAGTTAATTTTTAGCTGCCTTTTTTGAGGTTTTTCAAGAAATGCCTAGTAGCCATTTGTAGGAAATTTAATTCTCTTTCAGAAAATCACCTTCCACTTTAGTCGATTTCCTCACCGTTTAAAAGTTATTTGCAAAAAACCAAAGCTACCACACATTTTTTGCGTTGAAAAAATACTGAGTTAGATATATTTTAGTTAAACTTTGTACAACTAAATCTAGAGTTCCATTGGACCGATTTTAATAATTAATGTGTTGTTGGAAAGCTTCCGACATGTAGATTTGCCAAAAAATATGAAAGTTTGATTTTTTTTGTATTTATGGTGAAAAAGTCAAAAAACCTGTTCTCCATAAGAAATACATTGAAAACGGGTTTTCACAAATTTTTATTTTAAGTTAATTTTTAGCTGCCTTTTTTGAGGTTTTTCAAGAAATGCCTAGTAGCCATTTGTAGGAAATTTAATTCTCTTTCAGAAAATCACCTTCCACTTTAGTCAATTTCCTCACCGTTTAAAAGTTATTTGCAAAAAACCAAAGCTACCACACATTTTTTGCGTTGAAAAAATACTGAGTTAGATATATTTTAATTAAACTTTGTACAACTAAATCTAGAGTTCCACTGGACCGATTTTAATAATTAATGTGTTGTTAGAAAGCTTTAGACATGTAGATTTGCCAAATAATATGGAAGGTTGATGTTTGTTAGTATTTATGGTGAAAAAGTGAAAAAAACATGTTCTTCGTAAGAAATACATAACATTGAAAAGGGGTAGGTTTGCCAGTATTCTGTTTCTAATCATATGGTACACGTGTTATTAATTTAACAGCTGATTATTAATTTAACAGCTGATTGTTGCTTTGTTGAATCCAAGAATTCTCATAGTTTTGTTGTTTACATTTGGGATTTGTGTTTAAAGTGTGTCCCTTAGGTTATGTGTGTGTTTCTTAAGTTGTGTATTTAAGTGGTGAGTGGTTTTTACAGCCAAAATTTGTTATTTGAAAATTACTGTGAACCTTAAATTAAATACTTAGGAGTATATATTTTTATATATTGGTCTGAAAATGCATAACTTTTTGGTTCATTATATAGTTGGTGATGGAAACTGTTTGTTTAGGAGTATCTCATTTTTACGTTATACATCTCAATCTAGATACAGTGAAATACGATCCAAAGTAGTTGATGAAGTTGTAAATCATTGGGACTTCTATTGCCCTTTTATAGTAGGGGATAAGACATATAGACTAACGGTACAAAACGCAACAGATTACAGAGATCTAATGACTAAAGATGGGGAATACGCCGGTAACGTTGAAATTGAAGCTGCAGCAAGACTTCTTAACTGTCAATTCAAAATATTTGCTGAGGACAAGGATTCTTATGTAACAGTTGGTGAAGGCACAACAGTATACAAACTACTATTCTCAGGTAATTTGGATGCTGGGCATTACGATGTTTTAATTGATAATCAAGATTCTGATAATCAAGATGATGTAACCTTACAAAAACCCAAATGTGGCCGTCCATCAACTAATAGAAAAAGAACAACATTTTCTGGCAGACATGAAACATCTCACAAACACAAATCAATGAAACCAAATTCTATGAATAGTGATTTGCTCCAGTTGAAAAACAAGTGTTTTCCCCTTAACTACAAGGATGGAGATACACAAAATTATTATGGATCAAAACAAGATAGAGTGACTCATTCTCCAATTAAAAAGGACTCAACTTCCTCAACCCACAAACGTGGCCGTCCAACAAAGAATAGGAAAAGAAAATCATTATCTGGCAGACGTGAATCGACTTCTCATAAAAAACAATTAACACAGGTAAAACTTCAACACAAGGATGTAGATACACAAAATGATAATGAATGTAAACAAGATAGTGTGGCCCATTCTCCAATTAAAAAGGACGCAGCTTCCTCAACCCACAAACGTGGTTGTCCAACAAAGAATAAGAAAAGAAAAGCATTATCTGGCAAATGTGAATCGACATTTCATAAAAAACAATTAACACAGGTAACACTTAACCACAAGGATGGAGATACACAAAATGATTATGGATCAAAACAAGATAGAGTGACTCATTCTCCAATTAAAAAGGACGCAACTTCCTCAACCCACAAACGTGGCCGTCCAACAAAGAATAGGAAAAGAAAATCATTATCTGGCAGACGTGAATCGACTTCTCATAAAAAACAATTAACACAGGTAAAACTTCAACACAAGGATGTAGATACACAAAATGATAATGAATGTAAACAAGATAGTGTGGCCCATTCTCCAATTAAAAAGGACGCAGCTTCCTCAACCCACAAACGTGGTTGTCCAACAAAGAATAAGAAAAGAAAAGCATTATCTGGCAAATGAGAATCGACATTTCATAAAAAACAATTAACACAGGTAACACTTAACCACAAGGATGGAAATACACAAAATGATAATAACTCAAAACAAGATAGTGTGACCCATTCTCCAATTAAAAAGGACGCAACTTCTGCAACCCACAAACGTGGCCGTCCAACAAAGAATAGGAAAAGAAAATCATTAACTGGCAGACGTGAATCAAAAGACCAACGCAAGGTAAAGGGGAAAAAGGATAGTGATGTAAATAATATTTTACAACCCATCACTTCAGTGCCTGATGCCTTAAAAGTTGTAAACAATGAAAACGAAATAAAATTACACTCATGTGGCAGTCTTAGTGAGGTTTGTGAATTTTGTGGTGCTAAACACTTTGTCGGAGAGCGGCCTTCTGATAAAATGTTTTCTAAATGCTGCTCAAAAGGGAAAGTTATATTAGAACAGATTCAAAATGCCTTATTAATTGAACAGCTAATGACTAATAATCATAATTATTCCGATAACTTTATGGACAATATTCGTTCTATTAACAGCTCGCTGTCTTTTGCTTCTATGGGAGCGCAAATAGTTCCTCCTGCAAGTTATGGACCTTATTGTTTTAGAATTAATGGCACTATTTATCATCGTGCTGGTACATTACATCCTGAAAATGGAGAACAGCGTAAATATGCTCAGCTGTATATACTTGATCCTGATGAGGCTACAGCTCAAAGAATGAAAATCAAAGAAAACTCTGGATGCAATGAACATTTACTACAAATATTAGGCTCATTCATGTCAAAGTATAATCCATTTGCAGAAGCATGCAAAATGATGTATGAAGTGGAGCAAGAATGCATGCAGGACACATTAATGAATAACGCTGTTTCATCTGATGTGACGATGGCAATTATTCAAGACCGAAAATATGATGAAAGAAGATATAACTCTGCAAGATGTAATGAGGTTGCTGTTATTTTCGAGAATACGGATGGCGAACCACCTCTGCACCGTGATTTACTGATTCATTGTCGTGCTAACAACACAACCAATAAGAGAAGGACTCAGAGAATTAGCATTTTGGACCCAAATTTGGAACCAATGGTATATCCAATGTTCTTCCCATACGGCGATCAAAGTTGGGGAATAAATATTCCACTGAATGATAAGCCATCATGTCTCCAAAATATTAAAAATAAAGCTTTAAATCCAAGAAAAAGAGTCACTCAGATGCAATATTATCAATATCGACTTTCTGTACGTGATGAATTTAATCCTTTATTGTGTGGAGGAAAACTCACACAACAATATATTGTTGATGCCTACACTAAAATTGAGGCAAACAGATTAAATTTCATTCGACAGAATCAATCTCAACTAAGAATTGAACAGTACAAAGGTTTAATGGACCAGATTCGTTTGTCAGAAGACAATGAATTGTTTCCCCCTGGAAAGCCATTCATTTTGCCATCAACATTTCAAGGAAGTCCACGAAATATGATGCAAAACTACCAAGACGCTATGTCAATAGTGAGGAACTATGGTAAACCTGATCTTTTTATTACAATAACCTGTAATCCAAAATGGGAAGAAATTACTCAAAATTTAAATGGACAGTCCGTTGAAAATCGTCCAGATTTAGTTTCTAGAGTTTTTCAATTAAAGCTAACAGAACTTATGGATGATATAAACAAAAAACATATTTTTGGCATCCCAGTAGGCAACATACATGTAATTGAGTTTCAAAAAAGGGGACTACCCCATGCTCACATCCTACTGATATTAAAAGAACAAGATACTCCAAAATTACCAGAACATATAGACCAAATTGTATTGGCTGAGTTGCCAGATAAAGACAAATTTCCTACTTTACACGCAGCTGTTACAAAACATATGATTCATGGACCCTGTGGTGAGTGTAATTAAACTCACCGTGTATGAAGGAAAATAAGTGTACTAAAAACTATCCTAAATCCTTTCAAAATGAAACTTTAGCTAAACAAAGATGGATACCCTCAATACCGCTGAAGAAATAATGGTAATGATTTGTCCGTGAGAAATAAAGTAATTGACAATACATGGGTGGTTCCTTATAATCCATATTTTTTGTTAAAATACAACTGCCATATCAATGTGGAAGTTTGCGCTACAGTCAAAAGTGTTAAATATCTTTTTAAATATGTGTATAAAGGGCATGATTGTGCAAATGTACAAATCACAGAAAGAAACAAAAATTTTAACGAAATACAGAAGCACTTAGATAGTAGATATGTAAGTGCACCAGAAGCCATGTGGCGAATACTTGGAAATGACATGCACAAACAGTCGCACACTATAATACGATTGCCTGTTCACCTTCCTGAACATCAAAGCATTGTCTTCCATCCAAATTCACTAAACAGAAATACAGACAATCTGTTACAAATTGCTGTGAAAGATACAATGTTGACAGCATGGTTTAAGTTAAACGCGGAAGATGAAAATGCTAGATTAATTTACTATAGCGATATACCTAAAAATTATGTTTTTAATAAAAAAACAAGGAAATGGATTCGCAGACAGTAAGACAAACATAATATAATTGGTCGAATGTATTTTGTAAATCTGGGTTGTGATCCTGAAAGGTATTGTTTAAGACTTCTTCTGCTTCATGTACCTGGTGCTACATCTTATGATGATTTAAAAACGATTGATGGTACTAATTATGATATGTTTCATGAAGCGGCTGTGCAAAAAGGCTTGATAAAAAATGACGAAATTTGGGATAAAACTTTAGCTGAAGCTGTCAATTTTAGCATGCCTAAAAATTTAAGGGACTTATTCTCATATATTCTAATATTTGCTTCCCCATCTAATGCTAAGGAATTATTTGAAAAATACCCATCTCATCTTTGGGAAGACTTTGCAAACAGCCACAAAATAGGCCATACAGATAACTGTGAACGTTGTAAAAATTTGACTCTAATAGAAATTAACAACACCTTAGAAGCAAGTCATAGCTCTTGCCTTAAATACAATCTCCCGATGCCAGTAAATGATATCCTACCAATCAACCATACTGATATCTATGATCATGAGCTAGAGAAAGAAAAAAGCAAAGAAATGATAAATAGTTTGAATACCGAGCAAAGACAGTGTTATGACAATATAATTGCATCAATAAACAATGAAGTCCCAGAAACATGTTTTTTTTCTGGATGGGCCAGGAGGCACAGGAAAAACTTATTTGTATAAGACTATTCTGTGTACAGTGCGTGGAGGAAAAAATATTGCATTACCTATTGCGTCTACTGGCATTGCTGCAAACTTATTGGAAGGAGGTAAAACATATTTTAACCAATTCAAGTTGGTACCCCCCTTTAAACGAAACATCCGTTTCAAATATAAGATTGAATTCTCTCGAAGCCACCATCATTAGATCAGCCAAAATCATAATTTGGGATGAAGCAACTATGGCACCAGGAATTGCTTTGACTGCCATTGACAGAGTGCTAAAGGAAATAATGAACAACCAGAATTCTTTCGGTGGAAAAGTTATGTTACTAGGTGGGGATTTCAGGCAAACTCTTCCAGTTGTCAGACATGGTAACAGAACTAAAATAATAGAAGCAAGTATAAAATTTCACCCACTGTGGGAATGTTTAAGATCCTACGATTGAGTAAAAATGTACGATCAGTGGATGATTTATTTAGCAAGTGGCTATTAAGCGTAGGAAATGGTCTGACTGATAGAACATATGATTTACCAGAAGAACTAATAGAAATACCACCAAAAATTTTAAGTCACGGTAACATAGCCAGAGATACATTTGGGGATAAGTTGGACATTGCACACTCTCATGAATTCGCCCAAAAGGCTATTTTATGTTCAAAAAACACAGATGTGGATTATCTAAATGAAACTGTTCACAACTTACTGGAAGCAAAACCAGAAACATACTTAAGTTCGGATTCTATTGAAGCGGATGATAGTTCCCATGCAGATACACATTACCCTATAGAATTTTTAAATCAGCTATCACCATCAGGAATGCCAATACATAAATTAAATTTAAAGATTGGAGCTGTTATAATGATACTAAGAAATCTTAACACAAAAGAGGGTTATGTAATGGCACCTGATTAATTGTTAAAAAGTTAAAGCCTAATTTAATAATTGCAGAGGTTTTAACTGGATCTTCAGCAGGTGACATTGTGTTCATTCCAAGGATTGATTTAGCACAGACGGACACAGAATTGCCATTTGTTTTAAAAAGAAGACAATTTCCTATAAAATTAGCATTTGCCATGACGATTAATAAAGCACAAGGCCAGACTTTAAAGAAAGTTGGTGTCTACCTACCAGCACCAGTATTCAGCCATGGACAATTGTATGTTGCACTGTCTAGGGTAAAAAGTTTTGATGATATTAAAATAAAAATTATCCCCAACAAAGAACAAGGAAAATTGTTGAAAAACTCTAATAAAATATTTACAAAGAATGTTGTGTATAAAGAAATATTGTAAATAAATACGTTACCGTTATGTTTGATTTTTATTTTAATTTAAGTATCTAATCTAACAGAAAACAAATTTTTTTTTTAAGTACAATTTCAATATTGAAAATAATTATTAATAATTTTTTTTGATTTTACAGGAAATACCTTACACGTACCATTTTACTAGAGACCGTTGTATTTGACCACAACGGGCTCTGTTTCTAGTTCGTAATAACTATAACATATAAAAAACAAAACAAAAAAATTTAAAATTAGCATTTATATCGTTACAGTCATATATTTATTCAAGCCAAGTGTGAATGGTAGAGATGACTATTTGGTCAAATTCTTGTTATGAAGTATGAAGATAAACAATATAACAATATATAAAAGTAAATAATTTATTTCCAGCATTGATCATTTAAACATTTTTCCATCTAAGTTCTAAAACTAAGAGTTGAAAAAAAAAAAACGATGTACTAAACTCTCTCTATTAAGTCTTCAGTAGTATTGTAGTTTCTTATATCTTGTACAGGTTCAACAAGTAAAGGATGCTAAAGCAGTGCTTGATGACACTGAGGATATCATTAAATTTGGCTTGAAAAATTCCAAGGAGCAACATCAGTATCAAATTGAATTGAAGGCTCTTTTGGAACATGAGCAGGTAAGCTTATTGTTGCTATATATGTTCTGCCGTTGGAGACTACTTAAGCCCCGTTTCCATTACTACAACTCACGCGTCTTGTGTCAGTACAAGTTTGCAGAATGGAAATGGTCTGCAACATGTCTTGGGACAAGTGCGATGGAAAAAGGAATGGAAACAGTAGATTATTTTCACGGTACTTGTGCCCAGCACATGGTACGCGATTTGTGCCTAGGACTTGTATTAGTGGAAACAAGGCTTTAGAATAGGGTATTTTGGAACTGTATTAAGTTTTAGCTATTGTAAAATTTGTTCAAAATAAATCAAATTCATCAAATAATATTGTAAATTAGCTTGTTGCATTCTACAAAAAAAAAGCTATGATCTTTAAGTACTTTGACTGTTCTGTAGACTTTACATTGTCTGTCCTTTTGAAAATATTTTGCCTATGTAGTATCATCAATAATTACTCATGTTTATATTTTAACTAGCATAAATAATTAATTACTACATTGTTAAGTTTTGAAGTACATTGAGGGCCGAAATATTCTGCTTAAACTAAGAAAAATTGAATAATTTTATCCCTAGATCCAATTTTCAAGGTACCAATCTGATTTTCATGTCTGGTCATGAATTGAATGTAAAATTAATTTATTAGGATGACTATTTAAGTTAAATAAATTATAATTATAACATTAAATTAATACAGTATAAGTAAACGTCACATAACACAAATTTATTACAACATAAGCACAAAATGCACAAATATCTTTTGTGAATCCCTGTGGTCTGAGGAAGGTGAACGTGATTCACTGAAATCGATCACCATAATATTTGTGAATTTTGTATTTGTATTGTAATATATTCGTGCATTTTGTGCTTATGTTGTAATAAATTTGTGTTGTGTGACGTTTACTTGTACTGTATATGTACCAACACGTATTATGCTAATTAAAAAAACTACTAGGGGACACTCCTGCACGCTACGTGTGCCAACCCCATCACTTGCTGTGCTTGTTACACCTTACTTTTGACTACAAATAACAGTAAGTTAACTGTATAACGTAAAATCGCAATATAACATTTATTTGCAATACCTCACTCACATTACTTGCATTGCTACCTATTTATTATCATAAACATCCAATGGTATTACTGAGCCTATTTCAAACGTGTTTATTTCATTTGTTTTTGTTTCACAGATAAAGATTAATGAGATGCATAAAATAACTGCATTAAATAACCATTTGACCATGCCTACAACCTTTCCTGGTTTAACATTGTGAAAGATCTAACCTCATCAATATTACAAACACCATTGTTTACATTTCAAAAGATGTTAAAACTTTTTTAAAATCAATATTTACATTTGAACAGCTGTTACTTTTCGATTCATATAAATCTATCTCCATGTTATTCTTATAGCTGAAAAACGTACTTTGAGTGCTTTTCGCACCCTTCATGGTGAAAATACTGAAGAATTAATATCTTATTGCCCAACTACAAACATAGCCAAATTTGTTGACACCTGAACCGTTTAAATTGGTTAAGAAATAATAGAGGAGTTGTGTTGACAAAAACAGCTTCATGTATTATATATAACGATTTATTAAATTAATATCACAATGTGTCCAGTTAAATAGATCTAGAAAATGATCACATTCATTGTGGCAATATAAACGCAATATCTTTATGTAACTCTACATATTTACTAAACATTTAATACTTTGTACATCCACCTAAGTATAATTCTTACAGATTTTTATAATTTTTATATTGTCTTGAATGCTCTAGTGTAATTTTCATTGAATAGCTATTTTGTCACACTGTATCTTAATATACAGGACTACCCGCCCGCTTCGCTGGTCATAATATTGAGTTTGATTATATAATCGAAATGTGCAGCAAGCTTTCAGTTCACACTGTATCTAATTTATATCCAGTTTAGAACAGCTGATGTTATGTATAATTTACTGCTGTACACAATTATTTTTAATTTTAAAAGCTTAGTCTTCCACAATGTTATTCAATTTGTTTTTATTAAACAGCTGTTAATCAAACAAATCAATAAATTAATATAGCTCCATAAGAATACCATGGGCATTTTGGAGGCCAGTGGAATGGAGTCATGAGGTCAGAGAAGAAAATCCATTCTTAGTGAGCCTCTAGGGGCCAAGAGAGTGTACAGTTGTGATGACCTCCCCGCACTAGATATACAGCGGTGATAATATATAAAATTTCAAGTTAATTGGATGTATAGTTTTGGAGAAATAGTGATGAGTGGTAAATGGCTTTTATATAAATGGACATGTGTACTTTAGGGGACTATGATGAATCAATTTTAATAACTTGGTTACTGTAAAATTATGTACGAGATTCATCTCAGAAATATTAATAAGTTCAAGGTAGATGTATTATATTTAGTAAATTTAAGTTTTAATAAAATTTTTGTTTTCTTTTTCAGAAAATTATTCAACAAATCTTGGAGCGAGCTAAAAAATTTAAGGATTTCAAGGATGAGGCCAAAGAAAGTGCAGATAAGTTTGAAGACGAACATTCTAAGAGAATTCCATTTTACACACAATTCCTCAAACAACTTGTAAGAACGTAATATATATTGTGCTATTCTTTATTATATTAATAACAATTTGTGTTTTAAATATTATCAAGATAAGGAAGTGTCTTGATCTTTGTTATATCTTATTATATAAAACAAGCCACGTATGTACAAAATCTTTTTAGCTCTAAGGAGTTTTAATTTTTTGGGGTTTCCGACCTCGAGAAATCGACTGGCACCGGTTTCATCCCTAGGAAAATTCTGATTTCTACCCCAGAGGGTCCTAGGCATTCCATGTGGGAATTACTGAACTATTTACTGTCAGAAGATCATCCTATGTTATATCATTATAATCCCAACACTTTTTTTTTAATTTTAATAGTGTGTTTTATTTACTTACTTGACCATATGTGATGGAATCATTTAATATATATTTATATATTTTTTGAACTTGTGTTTGTGTATAATTACCAAGTTATACTTTGTCAGATTGATTTTTACTATCACTGATTTTCTTTTTACTCCTTATAGAGTTTGATTATATAATCAGAATGTGCAGCAAGCTTCCAGTTTACACTATGACATTACGTTCTTTGAGTGGCTGTATTGGACATGTACATAACTAGAAAGTTTCATTACATTTCTTTCAAAATTAATAAAAATATATTCCAGACTAATGACCCACCCGCCCACCCATACAAGCACGGTGTTAGTGACCCACCCGCCCACCCATACAAGCATGGTGTTAGTAAATTGGATATAAAAAAGAACAAAATTTATATCAATTTAGAACAGCTGATGTTATTTATAATTTTTTCCTGTACTCAATTATTTTTAATTTAAAAAGTTGAGCACGTCCCAATTTTATTCAATTTGTTTTTATTTAACAGCTGATAATAAAATAAATAAATCAATTAATATAGCCCCATAAAATCAAAATATTTGTAATGTCTGTAAGCAACTACATGCAATTGACAAGGTCAAGATAACTAAAAACAAAAATTTCTATATGAAATCTTTCTATATAAAACCTAACTGTTAATCAACTAAACACAACTGGTTATTGTAAATGAAATTTCAAAACTATCTTAACTGCAAAAACTATACAGTATTATGAAGAAGAATGCTATACCCATAAGAATACCATGGAAATTTTGGAGGCCAGTGGGACGGAGTCCTATGGTTGGAGAGGAAAATCCTTTAGTGAGCCTCTAGGGGCTAAGATGAAACTATGTAAACAATTTCAAGTCAATTGGACTTATAGTTTTGTAGAAATAGTGATGAGTGGTAAATGGCTCTTTTTTTTTCAAGGTGTAAATAATATACATATAAATACATATTATTTTTTTAAATTTTAAAACGGGTCTTTAAAAAGATGATTATGTGTCATTGCAGTATTTTGTATCATTTGATACAGCCATGATTTTGTATCATTATTAATTATTCATCATTAAGACATCAATTGTAGAGATATGGGAAAATATGAGGGGCGGATGAGTGTAGATGAACGAGTGTAGTCGTTGTTACTAGTTAAGGCCAACTGTTTCTTAGAACGAGCCATTTATTGCCCTTTGTTGCACAATAATAGCCAGGGCAACAAAGAGACCTACAGGTTTATTTGGAATCCGAACCATGTTTTCTCCATACACATCATCTGGACCCTGACTACTATCCAACATGGACATCCCAGACTTCTCTAATAGTGCTAACATATTTACTGATACCTTTGATTATTACTTACAAATAGATATCTCATGGATTAGGAATATTTGTGCCAGTAAATTGGTTAGCGAGGCCTGCTACTACAGCTGGTTTAAACTGTATTACATTAACATGGGACTACACAATGGACCACACAAGAGCTTATAATTTGAGACACAAAATTTAACATTGGATTATAAATCTATGTGTGTGCTTATAAAATGAATGCTGATTCTCATAGATAACTGAACCATGGAGTTACATTGCAGTGGAAATATTCATAATTATGAACCTCTAATGATGAATTTTCAAGCAAAATTGAAAAGTGAATCATTTATCCATTTCCAGTCAAGGAAACAACAATTATTCCTTCACCCTCAGGTGTACCGGTAACATAAAATGGAAGTTGCTTGACCTGTTACACAGATTGTGCATGCTTGGTTTGTAGTATTCACGTATTGAAAATATTAAAAATTCATTATGTAACATGAAATATTTACATAATGCGAAATGTTTACATATTTACAACCTGTCAGATTCATAACACAATTACAAAAAGACAGGTCTAAGCTACCAGTTGATCCTTTTAAATGTTTTTGATGTTAATTTTTTAGGTTAGAAGACACTAGTGGAGCAGTACTGTAAGCCAGATACTTGGAGACAGAGTTCTGTGGAGATTGTAGGCGATAGGTTCTATACTCAGTCCTTTTAATGCTGACATGTCATCCGCTCAATGGTTGCCATCAACGTAGACACTACTAGAGATGTTTGGAGTGTCCTTGTCAGGTGGTAGTAAGGGTCCAGATGTAGTGTAGGGAAGAAAACTTAGTATTTCCAAGCTTGTCAGTTAACTGAAAATCAGACCAATACTATGAGGTTCAGATTCCACATAAAGCTGAAGTTAGGTGCCCTGGCCAGTGGAATATTAATAAATAGCTCTTTCTTAAGAGCCTTAGTTAGTAAAAATCACTATACTCATTTATCAACACTCACTGAACTCATATTTGCCTATATCTTTACCATTGGCATCTTGATAATGAGTAATAATGATTTTAATTGCTATCACGTGACACTAATAGCTATGACAACCACTGCAAGTGTTTCACAAATCGAAGCTTTAGAATTCTTGGGCCGTAGTGTCACTCAGACATCGATTTGTTTTTGATCAGCGTTGTTCAATCATCAGTACTTGTACAAAAGTACTGTACACTAAACGTACAGTGAAATAGGTTCAATGTTAATAATTAACTTTGTTAAAAAAAAATGCTTATGTTTCAGGCTGAGCTTCCCGAAACGCAAAATGTAACTCAGGAGGGAATGCCTAAGGCAGTACAAGCGGTAAATATGATTTAGAGCATAAGGGTTTTAATGTACGAACATAACATATATGTAGTCTCACATAAGTGGCATATTTATTAAGTAGGAGGGATTTTTTTTATAGAGAACATTCTGATACAAAATATATTTATTTACTTGAGTTAATTTCTTTATTTCATGACAAATAAATCCTGGTCCATCTATAATTCAAATTAAAACTGATTAAAATACTCACTGCATTTTGTTGGTTTTCATATAAAAGGGCGAACCCTAGTCAGCAATAAAATTAACTTATAATTATTGTAATATAACTTTTGACAAGTATTTGATGTTATTTGGTGTTATTATTAGGTAGTACAGTTCTTTACAAATTCTCTCAAATATAGTAATTGTTCTAATTTCGTAGAAAAATATAAAAATCATAAGGTTTTTATTGGTAAATTTATTGAAGATTTCCAATGCTTTTAAATGTTTTTGAAACTAACACAACTTTTTGACAGGTATGAAACTGTCGTCTTCAGGTGCTATTACTACTTTATCGTACTTATAAAACTAATTTGTTGTATACTGCTTAACCACTAGCACATATCAACATACAAAACCCTTTAAAAATCACATGTTTAAATACCCTTAAAAAACATGTGATTTCTAAAGTATTTTATACGTTGATATAGGTTAACATATTAGTATATAGAAAAATTAGTTTTGTATTTAGAATAAGGTAGTAAGCAGCACCTGAAGACGACAGTTTCATACCTGTCAAAAAGTTGTGTTAGTTTCAAACACACTTGAAGCGTTGGAAATCTCAAAAATATACCAATATGAAGAATCTAACATAACAAATAGTTTTTAAACAACAACATAATGTATCACCATTACAATGGCAACTTTCATTTAAATTCTTCATACATACTTCATACTTCAACAACACTCATTCGAAATCCATATTCGTCCATATCTTGTGAATCAAATGTTATAAAAATAAATCAAATGTTACAGTTATAAAGCCACGTAATGTTAAATGTATAATAAATTATATTGATATAAAAATACAGGGTGTCCCGTAAGTACTGACCAAAATTTTACGAGGTTATACTATAGGTCAAAGCAAACAATGTTCATGTACTGACCTTATTAGTGTAGATCTAAAATTAAAGTTTCAAAATTATATCATTTACATAAACAAAATGGTGGCCATTTAAAACTTTCAAAGCCTAATAACTTTAAAACGAGTGATGTTATAGAAAAATGACAAGACACATATAACATAGCCCCATTTAATACAAGAATTTTGGTACCAAGTTTATTTTTCTACAATAAGTTGTTACAGAAATAAGTAAGATTTCTCAAGTAAATGTCTGTGTTTTATTCAAAATTCCAATGTGTTTTCAAATAATGATAAAGAATTCATGTCACAACAAGCAACAATTAATACTTCCTGAACTGTAAAACACATGTGAAATAAAAGAAACAACAAGTAACAATACCTAATTATGAGTTAAAAGTAAATGCTCAATGTGGCCTCCTTTCTGCTGATTGCACAGTGTAAATCGCTGTAAAACTGACCGCCGGATATGTTCAGAAGGAATTTGCTCCTGAATTGCTACAGCAGCTTCTACAATGCGAGCAACCAAATCCATGGCGTCCGGAACAGGACTAGAATACACCAATTGTTTCATGTGTCCCCAAACATAAAAATCTATCTGTGTGAGATCTGGGGATCTTGGGGGCCAAGGGACAGGACCACCGTGTCCGATCCATTGATTGCCATAAACTGCGTTAATGTGCTGTGTGACTGCATTTATAAAGGGGGTCGGGCCCCATCTAATATTTCTGTAATATTACAAAAACACAATGTGTTGAGATTAAGCAATTAAAATCACTATTAGTTGCAAGATAGTACTTAGTAAACAAATCATCAAAACAATTAACTATCTCTTAATTTATTATCAGCTGTTACATAAAATCAGCTGATGCATACTGCCTTATGGACCTAATAATTTTGTAATCCTGTACCTTTCAGCATTAGACCTTAACTTGAGAAATCTTACTTACTTCTGTAACAACTTATTGTAGAAAAATAAACTTGGTACCAAAATTCTTGTATTAAAAGGGGCTATGTTATGTATGTGTTTTGTCATTTTTCTACAACATCACTCGTTTTAAAGTTATTAGACTTTGAAAATTTTAAATGGCCGCCATTTTGTTTATGTAAATGATGTAATCTTGAAACTTTAATTTTTGTATGTACACTAATAAGTTCAGTACTTGTACAAAGTTTCAACTTGATATCTCAAACCATTGTGAAGATATAAATTATTTTATAAAAAACACATACAGACAGATAGACAGAAAACTAAGCAAGATGGGAATATACATTATATGATGAACATTGTTTGCTTTGACCTATAGTATAACCTCGTGAAATGTTGGTCAGTACTTATGGAACACACTGTATGTATAATTTAAAAAAATACAACACGATTAATTAGAAATAATTGTAAATTGTAGATTAATTATAATTCATAAAATATTCATCATTGAGGCATTTAACACGTTCACTTTGTTGTTATAATTTCTCGACCGTTCATGCTGTGTGTTACGTGATCTCGGGGTTTCGTTGCATACCATTAATTCAGTGCAGGACAAGATCCCGAGATCTCGTTGCGCAACAGAAGTTCTGCGCAAAATATCACATCATCAATTGAAGATAGAGCACTCTAGGTTATTGTTTTAGAACTATCAAGTTTCTGACGTCATAAGTGCTATGCAGGATGTGAATATAGCACATAAGCACGACTCGTGTTGCATATAATGAACAGATGACTCAGCAACAATGTGGAACAACTCTCCCGCCTTTTCAACAGCTGACAATCTGTTTGCTAATATTGATGTTTAGTCTACCATGTGATCGACAAGGTCTCTACTGCATATAACTAATACGTCATTACTCTGGTGCGGCATGTAAGATATATCTCATGTAATATTTAGGTTATTACAAAGAAAAATGCTTCCATAGAGTTCAACTCCTGCAACAATGCGTTAATTACAACGAAAAATATCATAAACGCATATAAGAAATTAAATGCAAATTTCATAACTGTGTGAATGTAAGCCTACAACTCGAGAGCCCGGGATCTCGGGACACAGTGAACATGTTTTAAAGCTCTGAATTTTTGTTTACAATTTTTATTGAAATATAGGTTTTAAGATTTGTACAAACATTCATTAAATAAATCATAAGCATAATGAATTGTAATTAACTAATAAAACTTATAATTCTGTAAGAATAAGAAACTACAACCAATTGAAATAATTTAAGAATATTTCTAGGGGTAGTTAAGTCATGAGATTTATTATGAACGTCTACTACTTAAAAAATCTCTGAAATCTATAACTACCTATTTTTACTTGGTTTTTAAAATGTTGTCCCACCTTGAGATTTCATATGAATTGTTCAAGAGTTTCAATTAACTTTCTTTTTGAAATTTGTTAATGATGGAGTATCAGATGAGGAAGACAAAGGTTGTTGGACATTTGACTTCATTACGTGAAAAATACCAATCACAACGTTTCGATTTGGTAAAACCCAAACCTTGTTCAAGTGCTAAAAACTAAATTACATCTACACAAACATGTTATAAAACTACGTTCTTAAACTAATAAATTTATCTACATTAATAATTATCTACATTTTAACCTAGATCCTAGAATGGGGTACAACAAAATGAACTTCTACTAAATATAAAAAATGTTAACAGGGTGATATTAATATACCAATTAGGCACTGCCATGATCATGTTATCAACAAAAAAATGTTATAATACAGTTAAATTAATATTCCAATCAGACTGAAATGAGATTACAATAACTAAGCATAAATAAAACACTATTAATTTAAAATAACATTAAGCGTGCACAAAAATGATGTATGTGACTCAGAAGGACTGAGACTACGATCTAATCTAATTAACTATTACAATTACATTTTAACCTGAAAAGACAACAATTAGTAGTAATAAAACAATACAGTGATCAAATATTACAAAATGATGAAGTCTTACGACCCGCAGTGACGATGGCGTTTAGACGTCCCAGGCAGGAAGTGAGGATGATTCAATCCAAATGCAGTGTCTACGAAGTTCCCTCCAAGGTGATAAAACATGGGGACAAGACAAACATACACACTATACTTCACAAGAACTATCCACAATCTGTAATTGTAATAGTTAATTAGATTAGATAGTAGTCTCAGTCCTTCGGAGTCACATATATCAATTTTGTGCACGCTTAATGTTATTTTAAATTAATAGTGTTTTATTTATGCTTAGTTAATGTAATCTCATTTCAGTCTGATTGGAATATTAATTTAATTGTGTTTTAACATTTTTTTTTGTTGGTAACGTGATCTTGGCAGCGCCTAATTGGTATATTAATTTCCCCCTTTAACATTTTTTATATTCAGTAGAAGTTCATTTTGTTGTACCCCATTTTAGGATCTAGGTTAAAATGTAGATAATTATTAATGTAGATAAATTTATTAGTTTAAGAACGTAGTTTTATAACAAGTTTGTGTAGATGTAATTTAGTTTTTAGCACTTGAAAAAGATTTCGGTTTTACCAAATCGAAACGTTGTGATTAGTATTTTTCACGTAATGATGGCAAATGTCCAAAAACCTTTGTCCTCGTCATCAGTTTCAATTATTTATAAAATAGTTTTAAAATGTCAAACATGACTAAGTAAAAAATGAAAATATGAAGATGTAAAACAGTAAAACAAAAGTTATATTGATAATGTTTACAAGTTTCATTTCAGTTTATAAGATAATGCGTTTCATTTCAGCTTTATCTGTTAAATGTTATATTTTTGTCATTTACATTTAACTATGGTACATACTACAGCCTTACTTTCAAAGTAACCATATAAAATCAAGCTATTTTAGTTGCTGCATAGAAGTTAATAAAATTTAACTGTTTTAAAATATAAAAGTTAATGAGGATACTGAATAAAGGCTGATAAAGTTAACATGCTAGCCCTCCTGATTCAGTCATTAACTGGCAAACTGTTTCACAGTATCGATTAATAAAATTAAGCATTTAGATTTTATTAATCGATACTGTGAAACAGTTTGTCAGTTAATGACTGAATCAGGAGGGCTGGCATGTTAACTTTATCAGCCTTTATTCAGTATCCTCGTAGCTATTGGTAAAAAATTATCAAAATACCTCATTGATTTTGAAACTTCAGTGATAGAAAATAAAATTTAATGTAATTGTTTTCAGAAAATTCTGTACAATATTGTAGAGAACACCACCCATGCAGCCAATAACACAATTGTACAGCTTTCTATGGAGAAAACTCTGATGAACGATATGGACTTGTCTATGGAAAAACTACGTGTAAGTATTTGAAAATTCTTCATAGAAAGAGGTACTTAACAAATGACTAATTATTTATTGTAAAAACATGATACTATAACTTTTATGATGTTTAAGGCTTTTATAGTTTTCTTTGTAATGATATACATGAGACGAAGGTCTAGATAAATTCAAGATAACCTTATTTAGAGGTTCATTAAAGAATATAAAATTGATTAGTCAAACTAAACAAAGATGCATAACTTTAAATATGGCAAACAAATATAAGCTTTATTGTAATAAAGCTCATAATTTGAACAAAACAAGTTAAAATAAGAAGATTATGTGTTGTAGTTAAATTATATTTACATTGGTCAATAATTCTTTACCTAGTAATTTTGAGGCATCATTTTTATTTAATCATTCATTACAATTATAATATTATTAATACTTATAAATAAAGAGAAATTGAAGGTTACTTTTGGGAAGTACAACTTTGTTACATTACTAAAGGGGATTTTACATGCTGTGAAAAGTTGATTCCATCGTTACAAAATGTTTAAACTGAACATACAATTAGAATAAATAATAAAAGAACAGTGTACAGAACAACACACAAAATAAAATAAAACACAGTAATACATCACAAATTATACAATGATCTAAGCTCGTCAACGCAACAACAAGAATAGAGAGGGGTTCAGCTGATACTAAATCAAATTGAGCTGTCTACATGGTCCAACTTTTCACACATCTGTTTGACATCATTGCTAGATTGGTTCATGCCTGAAGCACCAACTCCAATTTCCATCATGTAGTCGTATTGATGTCTCATTTACACACTCCGACTTCATTTGATTTTATATTGTAGACCCCTAATGTTACAAGCAGTAGCATATACTCAATTTCCTCTTTGAAGGCTAGCTCTTGATTAAAATGCACAAAAAATACTATTTATCAAAGTGGGCACAACTTTCCTGCATTGAGGGATTATGAATTAATTACAAATAATAAAAACTCCTTTTGGAGCTTTAAATTTTAATTCTCTATATCGCCTAGTTTTTAGTTTGAAGAATAACTTTGATTTTTAGTACAAGAATAATCTGTTTGGCAAACTCATTAAAGTTAATAGTAAGCCATCAATGAGAAATGTTTCAAGTAATCCCTGCTACTCTCACGTGATTGCACTTCTTTGCATCCTCCTAAAGTACACTTTGGGGTCTTCTAGACTTCAAAATTTTGTTATCTAGAAGAACCACATACTAGCAAAGCAAGGGCTAATGGCTAGCTAAATATAAAATAAAAGCAATACTGCTTAAGCTTTGCAGCTAGTCTTGGCAATATGCCTCTCCTTACAGGTTAGAGAAAGTACAATAATCAAAATAAAAAATCTCTCCCTCTTCTTAAAAAAGTTGTCATTCATGTGGCTGACAACTTATCATTGACATATGTATCATTAACAGTAATGCATCATAGATTAAATGAGATTAATAATTGGCTCTTTTCTGTTACTTCACTACTATAACCATAACTTAGGTAAACTGGCATAACCAAACCAAACCTAACATACATAGCCAAGCCTAACACAACCTAACCAAACCTAACATAACCTAACCAAACCTAACATAATATAACTAAACCTAAATAACCTAACCAAAGTAGTGGTTGGGAATTAACGGAAAAGGTCCCAATAATTTTGTGGTGTTAAAAGTTGTTTCAAAAAGACTATTTACTTATATTGTGTCCGTATCACTCTATTTCATAGCCAGCTCCTGTTGTGGAAGATTGAGATGTATAATAATTGATAAGAGTTAGCCTTATTCTCATTTTATAAATGTTAGGTGTACTTTTATTTTTGTTCAAAATAATTATTTTCTTTGATGATGACTCTTTCATACCAATATACAGTCACAACACTTCCATTACAGTACCTGGCGTAGTTATCCTAGCACTCCAAGTGACCAGGTAGCACAACTATTCTGCATTACCGTTGTATTTAATTTTTTGTTGCAAAGATCTGGAATAACTTGTTAATATTAAAGAGATGTACCACTGAAAATACCAATTTCTTTAATATTACAAAAAATTATTAGTTAATTTCTTTCACTCTATACCTTTATTATATAGTAAATAAATCAAGGTATGCAATTAAAGTCTGATCCCAGAGGGCTCCAGACAACTGTGTTTTCTTTCAAAAAAGGTTAAGTTTAAAATTATATGCTCATGATAAATCTATAATCATTATTGGAATTGAACTTTGGCACTATTCATTTGACATTTACTAATCATGGATGTGGATGTAAACAATGCAGAGTGATATGCACTACTGCTGGCTGGCCGCTAATATCGTATGGAAAGTATTGGATAGCCTGTCACGACTGTATGTTATTGGACTGTGTTCATATTCAAAGTTTTCTGGACCATATGTCTTTATTTTACTCTTAAGTCATAACCTGAAAATATTTTTATGAGGTACTGGAGAGAGAAATGCTTCTAAATAGGCATGTATTAAATCCAATTTGAAAAATATTGTATTTTGAGTGAAAATGCCATCTAAAGATGAAAAAATTGTTGCTTATATTTTTCCAATACAATTCAAATATGAACATTTAGAGAAAAAGTTCATCTCTTAGATCACAGACATTTTGATAATCACTATAAATTCAAAGTACTGTAAGAACTATATTTATCCTACATATTCATTTTATATTTTTGCACACTAGCTTAAATAATGAGGATGCTTACAGAATTTTGCGACTTTCATGATAACAAATTATCGAACTTGGAAGAAAAACATTGGATCACAAGAGAACACTCTAACTCAGATAATAGAATATTACCACAAATATACTGAAGATATCAATAAACTTAGAACAACTGAACGCCCGGTAAGTTTGTAACTTGACTTAGTATATAAATTGTAAAGTAAGTATAAAAAGTTACACTGCCAACACTTTAATGTTTCTCTGAAGTTTTTCTATAAATATTCATCCAACCTGTAATTTTTAGGTTTTAAAATGTATTTGAGTTATACCTCTGTTCTTATTAAAACTAATCATCATTTATAACACTGCGACAGAAAATGTAATGAAAATAATACTTGTCTCTTAAAAAAAAATTTATGTCTCAGAAAATAAATCATAAAATGTGAGACATGATGTTGATCGTAAATACTTGAGCAGACTACAAGTCAACGACTCTCTTTCTCGCTGGAAAAGGTCCTTCAAAATACTGTCAGTAGTTGATGTGGTAATACAATGTAAGAAGTTTCTCATTCTTATTTCAGGGGGCTTCATTGGCCAGCACTAGAAAGCAAGGCTCCATGACGGTCACTAACTGACTTCATAACCTGACTAGCTTAACCTCTATTATTTGTGTACTATTAAGCCACAAGGAAGGATAATATTTATAAATGCAAAAAAGGACAGATCAGTGAGCAATGCATTTCTGAGCACAGTAGAATAATAAGGGTGAGAAAAGTATTTTACCAGAGAAAATGAGTCTGATCTTTATGAAATATGAACCAAATATTCCTTTAAATAAAGTACTGATTTTAAATTATATTTTTTCTTTTCATTTTACAGAGTACAAGTACTAAAGATGAAGAGAGAAAAGCAGGAGGAGGAAGAGGAGGAGGAGGAGGAGGCATGCGAAAAGACGAAGTAACTTTTACATTTAATATTTATTTAAAAACTAAATCTTAATTAGAAATTAGATTTTGGGTGAAATATCTATCAGATTACTTCTAATTGGAGCTTTATAGCTTGGTAGTAAAATATAGCATCCATTTCGCTTTCCTGAATATCAATAAAGTGCTGACTTTTTCTCATTTAGGTATATAAGGTTAAATTAGGTAAAACAAACATAATAATAATCAGCGCCGGATTTTGACAATTCAGACCCCTAGGCTCCACCTGTGGTGCGGGCCCTGTGGTCACGGTTTGGGGGATACTCCTCATATAAAGGGGATCCGAGGTCCCTCCCTCTGGGAAAATTTGAAAAACTGCGTACAAACAGTCACTTTATAGATACATTTGCGTTATATATCCTGTATTGTCTGGTCTGAAAATTAATGCTTCATCATTTATTATACAATGTTTGAACCCAAATGCATGAGATAATTCAAGATATTAGAAAACTTTAATACTGTTTTACCTAAGGTTATTAAAAAAAAAAGACAGGAATAGATATAGATAGAAGTAGAAATAAATTCAACTTTTGAATAATTTAATGTACATTAGTACGGCAACAAGAAAATTACAATCAATATTAAGTACTTATATGAATAGATATTAAGTCATAAATAAAATGTAAAGTAAATAATGTTCATTTCAGTCACTCTTGCTGATTGGTTTCCGTCTAAGCTTCTCCGCAATGAAGACATTAATGACGTTCTCATATTTGACTTGTCTCAGAATGTCATGTTCTAAGCTAAGCAAAGCCAAAACGTTTAGCCTGTCTTCTGACATTGAGGTTCGGAGTCTGTTTTTGATCAGCTTTAGCTTAGAGAACGATCTTTCGGCAGAGCAATTAGTCACCATCAATGACAGATACATTCTTAATGCCACTTCTACATTAGGAAAGCAATCTTTTACATTATTTTCTAAAATAAGTCGATACATCCACCTTTCTTTACTAATGGGCTTTTCACATTTTTCATATTCATTTTGAAACTGGGTGGAAAAATTCTTGAATTGTAACACTTCGTTTCCCAATTCTTCTTCTAGATCTTCGTTGTAGCATTCTACTAACAATTTGCTTGATAATAACATCTCATCGTTAGATAGCGTATCCAATCTGTTAAGGAATCCAAACCTCGCGTCGATAAGTTCGTATGCTTGAAGCCTCTTTGTCAACGCACCCTCAAGTTCGTCTATGACGGTAATGAAGCTTTGGGTCCGGAATGTATCAGATGGAGCTAGGTCAACCCCCGGAGCTTGTACACAGTCAAGAGGAGCTAAACGTACATTGGGTTTCCTTTTACGTTTAGACTCAACTTCATACTCTAGACAATCAGTTAATTTTATGGCTTTCTGTTCATACTCCTTGAAACATTCCCGTTTGGATCGAATCAATCTTCTCAAAGATTTCAACATTGATGCAGCTGTATTCACGTCAATTCTAGGGTTTTGTAGAGATTCACTAGTTTTGTTAACTTGGCCCAAAACATCGTCCCAGAAAATGGCATACAAACCTGTCTCCAACTTGTTCATTTTTCGAAGCAAACCCAAAGCAGCCACCCTTGATATTCCAGAATCCTCTGTGTCTTCTGAAATTTTCACCAGTGCCTGCTTTATTTCTTGATATCCACGCAAAAGAGCTTTGGTGGCATCGGCTCGGCATGACCATCGTGTTGTTGTTGTCCTTTTTGGCACAAGAACATTTTTTTCAGTTTCTGCTCGTTTCAAGCATTCAGTTAGAATCTTGTATCTGTTGGTTGAGGCAGTGAAATATACAAATATCTCTTCCAAAAAATTGAAAAAGCTTACAGCATTAGGACAATAACCAGCTGCAGCTTGTAATACCAAATTCAATGAATGTCCAGCACAAGGTATCCATACTGCCAAACTGTTTTCTTCTAAAACGAGTGCTTGCAACCCGTTATACTTTCCACTCATGGCAGAGGCATTGTCATAAGACTGACCACGACAGTTTTTTATGTCCAGATCATTTTCTTTCAAAAAGGTACATAGTCCATTAAACATGTCGTTTGCTTTGTGTCCTTGATTAGGCATAAATGTCAAAAATCTTTCAACAGGTGTGAAATCTTCCAAGTACCTAAAAACCAAGCTGAGTTGGTCAACATGACCTTCATCGGGCGTTGAATCTAGAGATATTGAAAAATATTTACACTTTTTGATTCGAAATAAGATCTCATCGGACACTTGTTTCCCTATTATATTTACAACTTCCTCACATATTGTAGAAGATAAGTAGTTGGTGTGACCACTTCCGCGGTTTCCATGAGTTTCAAGGTGGCCTCTTAAAAATTTATCATGTTGTGCTAGGAGCTCTAAAATCCCCAGGTAGTTGCCATTTCGTGGTGATCCAAGTTTCATTCTCCCCTCGAAACGCCAAACCTCTTTCACTTAAAAACACTATAACACTTATCAATCTCTTTAGGACCTCCCGCCAGTACTTTTCTACTTTTTCCGCTTGATGGGTAAGCTCTTTATCTATTTGACCTAGTCTTTTGGTACGTCCTGCATAATCAATAACAGCATTTAAATGAAGTTTAGATGTTTCATGCTCAATTAGGCGTGCTGAAGCATTTTTCCAATCACTATATCCACCATGAGTTAATAAAGAGCGTACCGGGGAGAACAGTTTGCAGACATAACAGTAAACGTGGCCATCGCTGGGAGAAAAGCATAGCCAAGAGCGTTTAATGGTTTCACCATTTCGGGTTTTTCGTATAAACATATTTTTGTGACATTTCCTTACAAAACCCTTCTCGCATCCCTTGCCCATATCGGACTGTTTGACAGACTTGCGTTCAAATAGATCCTCGTCACAATTTTGAAGCAATCCGGTGCCCATTGTAACACAACGGTCGATGTCACTTTGTGTAAGCGCTTCCGGCCACTGTCCAATGTCAGTGTTTGACAAACAACTTATTTTCGGAGCAGGCGCAGGATCGAATTGAGCAGAATCTACGAGGGCTCTGGGCACCTCCTCAGGCGTTTTTGGAACCTGGAAGTAACCAATTACAGTCAGACTATTGTCAAAAAAAAGAAAAGAAAAAATGTAGTCTATTACAAAATTACTAAAATATTCAAATAAATGTTCCATATAATTTACAAAAAAAATAAAATAAAATAAAAAACACTACTGCATAAAATTTAACATAATATGTTAAAAGTACTGAGCTTCTGACTGTATTGATGTGTAATCCTCGGTATCCAAAACCTATCAAAATCATTTTAAAAAAATCATATGACAAAAATGTATGAGATTTTCAAACAACTTCCAAACTGACAGTTTGCAAATATTTAAGGCTGGATTTCAAACTTAATTTGAGGGTTGTAAAACGTGTTAGCTATTTAAAAGGATATTAAATCCACACTAAATGTGCAAAACAAACCCCTCCGTGCGGTTGATACTGAGCTTATTTTTAAATGTAGGCAACAAATCTTTTTTTACCAATGGCAAAATAAATAAATTTACTACTAACTTGGATTTAAATTTTTTTTGGATTTATTAATTAATCAAACATGTGGTCAATTGTCAAAGTTTCCCAGCGAAAACACCTAATAATTTCGTTAATAAGAAATCAGTTAAAATGTTTAATATGACACCCAATTTATTTTTTAAAGTTCAAAAATGTAGCCGTGATATGCCGCCGTGTGAAAGAATGTACTAATTAATTGGTAATAGTGCAACTCAAAATTTTACGCGGAGAATTCATTCGTGGTTTGTAGCCAACAGTTCGACTATTTCTACTGACAATGAACACAAAAATATCTGTTGAAATCTTCCCTCCAAGTTTATTTATTTAATTCTATTCAAGGGAGGGGGTGGCTGTAGTACTTCGACGCAGATTTCAGCTGTGGCCGCACTTGATTACTAGATCCTTGCTCTGCCACCACTTAGAAAAATATTGCTTCTACAATTCCAAAGTACAAAAACATGTTAAATAACCCACCTCTGCTTCTTTTTCGGCATCCGTTTGATTTCCGAGCTGTCGGGTATTCCCATTGGTAATTGGCACATCTACGTCGTCAATCACGATGTCGTTGTTTTTTGCTGCTTCAGAAACAGACGTTGATGGTGTTGCATGGACATTTTTTATAAAATCAGTCATGCGACGTGATTTGACTAGGACCTCTGCATTCTTTTTCTCCTTTTCTTTAGCAATCTTCCGTTTTGCACTGCCGCTTTTGAAAACCTCTTTCGTTTTATGGCGATTATTTTGTGTTTTATGACGGTCCATAGTAGAATCTTGCTGAAAAGAAAAAATACTTGCATTCGCATGTATCTCGTAAATGAGAAGCATTCAGTTAAAAAGGTATGTAAATATAATGAGTTTTTTAGGATAATATTTTGTGAGTTTTAAAGTTGAAAATAAATCTGCATGTGTTTAATACTGTACATAAATACAAAACACCAACTAGGTTTAAAATACTGCCGCGAAAACGGGACAAGTTGGCGTCCCAAGAATTTGGTCGAGACCCTCTAAAACGGGACGTCTAGTCACCTTTAATATAAGTAAAATATATTAATTAACAATTAATGGTAGGCCCACGGAGAAGATAATCAAATATTCTATTAATAATTCTATTGGTGCAGTGTGCAGAGTGGGCCGTAGGCCAATCCGCGATTAATGAAGATATAATTTTAAAATTTTTTGAAACCCCAATTAACTTGTTTAAATTTGTTTTGACATTATTGGAAAATAAATGTATACATGAAGTTGTTGAATTTATAACAAATTCTAAACTGAGCTATACATATTATAAAATATGACTTACCTTTGTAATGTTATTTATTTAAATAATCCCGCTATAGCCTTCTCTGGACAAACTCACTGAGCACACATTTGACAATCACAGAAACAGACTTAATAACTAGTTTGCACCAACTTAACACAAGTAATCATTAGTGTGAGGAGTAGTAATGTAGCACTACGCTGCTAACGCTATGTGTCTTGTTAAGACAGATGACAAGATATTAGTGGTGGGAGGGGAAGTCACAGACAAGTACCAACACGAACCCTAGTTCGCTAACTCGCCACACGTGGGCGCGGCAAACGGTCGCTGCCCACTGTTCATATCGGCGTGAGATGCTTTAAACCGCAGAAAAATACTACTTTCTCTGTGTTCAAATTAACTCCAACCGCTTTTCTCAAAATGTCACCATCAGTGCACTTACACATTCACTTGTTCTGTACATTTACAACCAAGGCCATGTCTTTTGTATGTAGATAATAGAACATGACCAGTAATATAATTTTTGTAATGAAAGTTGTTTAAGAGTAAAGTTGTGGTGCGGGCCCCTTTGTGGCGCGGGCCCCTAGGCGCGCGCCTATGTCGCCTGTGCTTAAATCCGGCCCTGATAATAATAACACAAAAATATTAAAATGTTGTACGAGTATTCAATTTATACATGTACTTATTGCCCCCCTTTGCCCCCCCCCCCAAGATCCCTCCACTTACTGTCATCCAGAGGAGTAGATAGTTGCTCCTCACATATATTCACCAGCCTAGAAGGTATTATCTATAGCAGATAGCTACGGAATATAATTTTATTTTATTGATGATGTTTTTAATTTCTTTTTGAGAAGTACGTGAAAATCAGGTGAAAATTAATACTATTAGTATTATGATGGATGACTTCTGCTCTTCTAGTCATGGGGGGTTTCAAGGCTTCTTTAGCCACAGTTGCAAGGAAGTAATTAAAATGACATGCCACTTAGGTTGCATATTAACTGCTTCTTCTGAATGATTTTTGTAGCCTTTTACCTCTATCTTCATCTATCACATTACTGAAATGACTACAAATGGTCTGAAGTAGTATTTAGTCCCCATGTAATATACTTTCCCCTTGTATATATCCCTTCCCCCAGATATCTCGTGATTGATCATGCACCATATTGCTTTACTTTTGTTGGATCAAAATGCTATCAAATTTGCATTGATTTTTTTATTCCTGTAGCTTGAACTTTTTCAGATTAGTAAGTAAGAATTTGTCATTTCCATTGATAAGTAATTTCCTCATCTTGGCTATTCTATTTCATTACCTTTCTGGCATTGTCCCAAGTTTCTGCTCCATTCAACATTCTTAGTAGATAATATGTCAAGAAAATTTTTGCATCTAGTGTTATATTTCTATTCTAAAGAAGGTATTTAATGCTCTGATACAAGATTTTACATTATTTTATATATTCAAGATTTCATGTTCTATTCCTCAATTTTGATAAATATAATCAAACCTCTATGTCATCATTTTCATTGAGTAAGTCATTTGTAACTACTTCTATAATTAAGAGCACTATAATCTATGATATAAAATGTACTTACTTGTATGTCAATAATTTTTTATTACAGATGTTAGATGTCATGAAATCCATAGAAGAACGCTTGATAAGTTTGGAAAGTGAATTAAAAACGATAAAATCCCAAGTAAGTTTCTTTTGATTTTACTATAAAATGAATAAACTTATTTATTTATTTATTTAATGGATTTAATAAGATGGATAAAAATACACATCTTAATATATAAAAACGAGTACCTAAATTTTGTTGTCATTCCATCACTTTACAACGGCTAAACAGATTTCCTTCATTTTTTTTAAGTTTCCTAATTTTTTGTAGAATGTTCTTCAGGAAATAAAAATGAAAAACAACGAGAATATTGGAAAATTTTGGAAAAATAACCGAGGAGTTTTAGTTTGATTTGTTTACCAACAAAACAATGAAAAAATAATTTTAAACTTGTGATGTGAATGTTTTAGCAACTTATTTGCATTTGTTTATATAAACATCTGTGCTGTATGAAATTTTAGTTTATAAATTAATTTTATATTAAAATATTCACCAACGTTTCTTATAGTATATTAATTTTTGACTAAATGCAATGCAGTTATGTCAATGCTATTTATATTATAATCCTTTTAATTAATGGGGCTGTACAGCGTCTTGGCGGGGCCGTAGGCCGAGCTTCCCCATAAGGCCGCACTTAGATTTAGAGTAACAAGTTTTAAAAGTTTTTATTAATTTATTTTTTAAATTTAATCCTACTTCGTACGTGATAAATCCTTGTATGATCAAGCTGACATATAGTTTACTGCCAAGTGTGGTTATACCACACTTTGAAGTACCGCAGTTGCAGATGTAAGTTGGGTTCGTTACATCTCCGCTAAGATGGTAAAAGTAAAGAAGTGCCAATAACTGAGAAAGCACTTTGAAGGATTAGAGACCGTAATAACCTGGTTGGAGGGGCAAAATAACTTAGACTCACTATAACTAAAATTACTGCAGCTCCCTCAGTAAAAAAGATTTAAAAACATAACTTTAGTTTTAAGAAACATACAAAAAAAATACTGATTTCTTTAAATGTTAATTTCTTTATTTTTCATAACAACTATTTTTTATACTTTTACAGTGTTGTGTTTGCATTAGCAAGACAAATTTTTATTTAAAATAGGCTCTCATTGTTAAAGTAATTTTCAGGTTAAGTGGAAGAAGGGACTTTCTAGTCCCAACTTCCCCTGGTTAAATAAAGAAGTATTTCATTTCATTTCATTTACTGGACCAGTCAGATACTGTAAAGCTTTAATTTTGACCGAGCATAATCTCGTCTGTTTGCAAGTTTAATATATTTATTATTTGTTGTTTGCTTTTCTGTAAGCTGTGAAGTGATTCTTGAAAGACTACATTCCTCTATATTTATACACTGTATTATTTTAATGCAACATTGTAATTGGGTTTTAATGCCTGTAATGTATGCATTTTGTCAATAAATGAATTTGAATTACTGAGTCAGTAATAGACAGGGTGTTTTTTTTTTAAATGGGCCGCCATTGTGATCTTGGAAACATTAAGTCTGACAAAAAACTTCAAATGAGGAACCTTACCCTCTTTTTGAAGACAATTAAAAACTCATATTTCAAATTTTGTAAAATGGTCGCCATTTTCCAATATGGCAGTCAATTTTTATTATGGAACACCCTATATTTTATGATAGTTTTAGATAGAAAAAGTAATTTTAAGAAATTTTTATTTGTGGTTTTTAAAAATATTTTGCTTAATCACTTAGATATGAGAGCTCAAAATGTTCAGTTTCTTTATGGAGCTTAACATTTGAGAAAAATATTTTTTTAATATAAATTCATAAAGATGATGTAATCTGCAAATATTACAGCAAACATTTAAAAAATTTATGCCTAGATGTTGTTTTTTCATGATTTGACAGAATAGTGTATTCAATTATAATAAACAGAAATTTAAACAAATTTGTGATACTACTTTGTCACAGGTAAACTGATGTTGGCAGCACTGTTACCATTATCAGCTGTTCATGTCATCTTCCAATAAATATTGACAGCTGTATTAGAAGTTGACTTGAACGGAAGCCAACATCAATTTATCTTTGATAAAACACTAATAAAATTGTTTAAATTTCTCTGTTTTACAATTTAATACACTATTCTATCTAATCATGAAAAAGGTCATATTTTTTTAAATGTATATTTAAAAATTGTTTTTCTTAATGTTAAGCTCCATAGGGAATCTGAACATTTGAGCTCTCATATTTATTAAGGAAAATATAAAAAAAATTCCATGAACAAAAAAGTGTTAAAATTACTTTTTCTATCTAAAAATTCCATAAAATATAGGGAATCCCATAAGAAAAATTAAAGTTGACCACCATATTGGAAAATGGTGGTCATTTTTCAAAATTTGAAATATTAATTTTTAATGGGGAACTTCAAGAGGGGAACCTTAACTTATTTTTTGAAACAATTAAAAAATTAAAAATACATATTTCAAATTTTGAAAAACGGCTGCCATTTTTCATAATGGACGTCAACTTTGTTTTTCTTATGGAACATCCTGTATGTTAAATAGTAATTTAAAGACTTTTTTATTTTTGGCAGTTTTTTAAAATTTTGCTTAATAACGTGGATATAACTTATGAGATCCTTCAATATACTAATTTCAGTCAATAATGATTTAGACTTATTCTTTGACTCTCCAAAAGTGTTTAAATCAAAATGTTAATAATGTTAAATACATGAATAAACTATTTTTCTGTCCATCACTAAAATAATATTGTACTATATTCTTCATTTTTATTTAATTACATTGTATTCAAGCTCTATTTTTGCACTTTATACATGTGTCAATGAAGAATCGTTAGTGGTATTTCTTGTTATATGTTTATCTATTGTTTGTTATCATTTTACATAGTCTAGTCACACATTTTTTATTCATTTACAAGTTATTACTATTGTTATTTATTATTATCATTGTTATTTATTATTTGATATCAATTTACATAGTCTATTAAATAGAAAAAATGTTAATTCATATGCAGGTTATTACTATTGTTATTTATTATTATTATTATTATTATTTATTTTTTTGTCGTATTTATTTATGAGAAAGTATTAATACTTTTAATCTATAAGAAAATGAAGTGAGCTCAATGACTCCCACAGTGAACTTTATAATGGATTGAACTGCTTTGTTGTAAATTGTATCTTAACTGTATCAAAGCATATAAATAAAATAAAATAAGAGCTCAACGTTTTCAGATTCCTAATGGTGCTTAAAATTGAGATAATAACTTCATTAATATGCATTCAAAGAAATTAATGCCGCCAATCTGTATTAGAAGTTAACTTAAACAGCTGATTATGTTAACAGTATTACCAACATCAATTTAGCTGTGACAAAATAGTAACATATTTGGTTAAATCTCTATGTGTTATAATTCAACACATTATGATGTTAAATTGTGAAAAAAGAATAGCTAAGCATATATTTTACAAATGTTTGTTGTAATGTTTACAGATTAGGTCATGTTTTTAAAATGCATATTAATAAAGTTGTTATCTAAATGTTAGGCTCCTTAAGGAATCTGAAATCTGAGCTCTCATATTCACATTATTAAGCAAAATATCAAAACACTGCCAAGAATAAAAAAGTTTTAAAATTACTATTTATATCTCAAAACCATGATAAAATACAGGGTGTTCCATAAGGAAAACAAAGTTGATCGCCATTTTGGAAAATGGCGGCCGTTTTTCAAAATTTGAAATGTGTATTTTATTTTTAACTGTCACTAAAAATAAGGTAAAGTTTCCCATTTGAAGTTTTTTTTCCAGAATTATGGTTTCCAAGATTACTATGGTGGCCCATTAAAATACCCTGTATATACATTATTGTGTCTGTTACTGTACTTTTGATAAATCATTGACGTAATTATTGGTTTCAGTATTTTTGTTCCTTGTATGACCTTCAATAATTTATCTTTATTAATGTTGTGTAGTAAAGAACACGTTCTCTGCTCTGGATAATGGTGGTACGGAGCATGGACATTACGTTATTTTGAATAAAGAGGTCATAGACACTTCTCTGAACATATTTACATTGTACCTCTGCGGCTTTATACAGCGGGGTGCCCTTTAACACAAGTTTAATGTGTCTGCATAAATGAGCGTTACAACTGATGTTCACTGTGTCTACTGCTACATGGTTTTGACTAGCAATAAGATATGGTAGAGGAGCCAAAGACCTAATTACAGTTTTCCTTACACTTAAGTTGCAATTTCAAATTCGCTTGAGGCCCTTATTTTAACCCTTGAGTACACATTTTACAAGTAAATTTAGTGTTAAGCACTGTTTTAAGCATAGATGATAAAAACTACAAAACAATGTAATATGTATGAAAAATATGGATTGAAAGAGAGTAGAATATAAAAGAGAAGTACAAGTAGATAGATGATACAAATTACAAAACAATGTAACATGTATGAAAAATATAGATTGGAAGAGAGTAGAATATAAAAGAGCAGGAGAAGTATATGGCATTGTCTTGTAAAGGTGTGTTTCATTGCACTCAAGTATGATACTTACGAATCAAAATTAACGAATGAGAATCATTCAGGAAAACACCCAGTAACTTCTCCTATCTTCAGATTAGCAGCCAATTGTCAGGGATTTTAATGTATCTCCTTTGTTAAACAAACTAATGTATAACACGGAACCCAAACAATGGATGATAATTTAAAAAATAAATTGTCAGTAAGAATTGATCAGCTTAAACAATAACAATATATTATAGCTTCTATACAGCCTCAGCAACACTTTCATTTGTGCAACTCTTAATGTCTTGTGAGTCAATAAACTTTCATACAGAATACATAGTATGTTCCAACATTTTTTCAACAAAACTATAGTTAGAAGTTGTTAAATTATTTAAAAATACTGAAATATTTCTCTTAAACCCTCATTTATAACTAAGGTATTTTAAGTCTCATTTATGACTAAGATTTTACCCGAGACCAGTGGGTTAAAGATAGCATTCACGGCTTACTAGGCATTTTAAGTTGGCACTAGTGGCGCAATGCTACTACACCCAGCTACTTGGGGGCAAAGTGTTGTAAACATTGTAGGCGATAGGTTCTTTGCTCAGTCCTCTTAATACTGACATGGCATCCAATCAATGGTTGCCATCAACATGGACACTATTAGAGAAATGTTGGGTGGTAGTCTCTAGGTTCAGCTGATGTGTAGAGAAGAGAACTGAAGGTCAGTCTTGTCAGTCAGCTGAAAATCGGCCCAATATTGTGTGGTTCAGATTCCATGTAAAGCTGTAGGTCCCTTGTTTTTAAAAAGTAAAATTTTAACTTTTCCTAGCTTGTACGTTTTAGAAACCCTGACTAATGTTCACATTAGTCCAGTTATATTTTCCGAGCACTGCTCACATCATGAATATAACACTAAAACTAAATTTACTTATATATATCCTGTCCATTAATCTGCTGCATTTGAGAAAAGCCCACTCTATATGGGGATGAAATTGTATAAACTGCCTGAAATGTATAAAACACATTATAAATGCTTTCAAAAATAAACTTAAATAATTATATTCAATAGTAATAAGTGTTACTATTGCATTTCAAAGTTTTGTAATGACAGTTGCTTGGAACAATCTTATTTTGGGTGCATAGTTGGAATGTTATTAACATTTTATATTTAGTTTCTGTATTGTAAATTTATACTTTATGAATTTTTAGTTGGATATAAATATTCACAAGATACCAATTACAGCTGAGAAGCAATTTTATGTAATGTATTGTGTCAATAAAATATTTCATTTCATTTCTTATTTTTTTTTTTTTATTTTTTTTATTTATTCATAAGACGCCGATCGTCAAGATATGGGCGAATATGGATTTCGAATTAGTTGCCCTGGCAAGTTGGCTGTTAACAAATAGCTCTTTCTGAGGACAATTGACCTTAGTTACTAGCAATGACTAAACTACCTCATCTACACTCTTTCGCTCCTCATATTTTCTTATACAATCAGCGTCATACTAATGAATAATCAATTAATTAAGTGACTAATGACAGATAGTATTATCAGCTTTTTCTTAGATGTTTTTCTCTTGTTAAAAAAATATTGATATATATTTATTTGTTGTCATTATATGTAAGATTAACTTTTCAATGGTAAAATATTATAATTCTGTTTCAGACTGCTCTTTGTTGCCCCCCAGGGATGGCTCAGAATCCTCAGGATCAATCAAACAGAGTGAATCCAGGGGAGGTATGTATTTTATGCTGTGTGTCAATATTTAGATACAGAATCTATACTTTTATAAGACATATCTGAATAACTTTCTATTGCTCTTCTTACTAGAAATACTAATAATTTGAAAAAAAATTGACAACAGAAGGCCTCATCTAATAAATAATTAAATTATTGGAATTTTGTAATGCAATTATTTTTAAATAGTAGAATCAGGGTGCTTATTTTCTTAACCCTAGATCATGAGGAACGACATAATTCATGCTGTTCACAAAACTCCTTCTAAGAGCGAGGAACGGCATAATTTATGCTGTTGCATTCAAATCAATAAAACATACGTTTATTATCAAGCAATCACTACAAAGAGCGAGGAACGGCATAATTTATGCTGTTGCATTCAAATCAATAAAACATACGTTTATTATCAAGCAATCACTACAAAGTTGGTACCAATTGACGCAGAATGTTCTGTTCTATAGATATAAGATTTTTAATAATTTTTTCATACCATTTTATAAAAGTTGGAAATAAAATTAGAACGTGCAACTTGAAACTCGCGATCAATTCCTGCCCGGTGGAGGTCTGGAGTGAGTAAAATTGTCGATGTTTAACATAACACTGAAGAATAACCAGAAGACGGAATAAGGCGTACTAAATGTCAGTCTGTAGAGAATGAAATACTCTATAAAAAAAAAAAAATTAATTCTCTTAGCTGCATTGGGTATTTTACAAAAAATGTTTTTGTATACCCTTGTTTACATGATTTCCCAAAATGTAATCATCGAGGTATGGCATAATTTATGCCGTTGATAAAGGTTTAACTTATAATTTATTTATTGAGATATAAACTAAAAAAAAAAAAAAAAAAATATCTAGATAGACAGAGAGTTGTTGAGTTGATCAGTGCCGCTTCAAACGAATTTCGTGAGGTTGGCAATGGTCACGTGACAAGTTTTCACTTTATTGGAAGAAGCAGAGCTGCAAAACCCATCAACGCCACGGCCAGAGTAAATATATATAGCCATATTTACTTGTTGAGTGTCTGATTTTCTTTGCGAGTGTTTTATTCGCTGTAAGTGTTATAAATTACTATTTGAATCAATAGAATTATGTGTTGTGTTTAGTGTAGTCATAGTACAATGTGTTATAGTGGTTTTTAGTGTCTAAAATAATCAGAAATTGATACTTATTTAGTTGCCTAAACAAATATTTTTTATCCGATTTCAGCAAACAACGTGTGTACGGATAGGGTATTGGTGAAGCCTACTTATAATAATCTTAGAAAAAAACAAAAAACAGTATGTATTATTTCTGTGCAATCTAAATAGATTGTTTGTTTTCTCTACGCGAAAACAATATGACATAGTATGTTATTATACGGCGTGAAAACCATTTTATGCTTCTACTGTAATACATTTGTTATATTTCTATTCAGAAATATGTGTTGTATGAAGTGTTACTATTTTAAGAACTCCCAAAAATTATTTTTATAATATTAACAGTATGCACTATTTTTCCAGTGTCATTTGATGGACGTGTATATATTTATGTATGTACTAGCCTAAACATTTATTTTTTATCCGATTTCAGCAAACAACATGTGTATGGATAGGGTATTAGTGTAGCCTACTTATAATAGTTTTAGAAAAAATAAAAAAAAATAGTATGTATTATTTCTGTACAATCTAAATAGATTGTTTGTTTTATTTATGCGAAAACAATATGACGTAGTATGTTATTATATAGCGTGAAAACCTTATTTATGGCTTTACTGTAATCATTTTTGTGTATTTCTATTCAGAAATATGTATTCTATCAAGTGTTACTGTTCTAAAAACTCCCAAAAATTATTTTATACATTTTATAATGTTTACAATATGTACTATTTTTCTAGTGTTATTTACACAATATGTGCACGCTGACTTATGGTGTTATAAGTTTTATATTTCTTGGAATATTTTCATACATTTTACATTTTCTTTTAGCTAATAGATTGTACTAATACACAGGCTTGGGACTAACGATTAAAAATAATTAACGATTAAGTTTAATCGTTAGTTTTTCTGTTAACTTTTCAACTTATTCGTTAGTTTTGGGGATGTTTAACTTTTAACTTTAACTAGTTAACAAATTCACTAACGATTAAACTAACTCAGTTAGTTTTACAAACGAGGTACGGTTTGTCCCGTGGAATGTAGACAATGGCGGAGAAAGCGTCCAAAACTTTGGTCAAAGACCAGGCGTTTTCCTCAATCCCAAGTATTCGCCGACAAACAAAGTCATGAGTCACACCCATCCCTTTCCGCCATCTTCCTGCCCTGCCCATAATTAATAGACACACCCAACGTGTCCCATTGTTGTTTGTCCAAGACGTAGTCATAGTGTTAGTGATAATACTGGGAGACTTGAAGGTGGATTCATTTCAGTTTTAAAGTTTGCCGAGTGAATAATAAAGTGTGTTGAATTAGTTTCCAGACGGTTTACGTTATGTATAATAATAAGAGACAACAGTTTTTTTGTAAATAATTGTATGTATTCTTTCATGCCACACAAACTAACTTTTAACTTTTAATTTCAGTTACTTTTTTAAAATTTAACTTTAATCAGTTAGTTTCATTGAACTCTAACTTTTAACTTCAATTAGTTAGTTTAATAGAGGATTAACTTTAACTTTATTCAGTTAAAAATAATTGTTAACTTTCCCAAGTCTGCAATACAGTACATGTAGCAAAAAATTATAAAAAATTATACATACCCCTTATTTTTAGATTGTTATGTAATGTTTCACTGACATTTTTCCTTTCCGTGGTAAAATTGTTATTTTTCCCAATAAAGTAAAAATATAAAATTTTGTGTATGGGTATAATATGACTATTTTTCCTAAACAACTTTTTCTTGTCTATTCAATGGTGATTTTTTTGAATTTTTACATCTACTATTTGATTACCTCCAGGGATCATACTGTATCTTTGCACATTTTTTCATTTCTGCGTTTTATGTAAACAAACACTTCCAAAAAAAAAAAACCTACTAGTTTATCTAAAATGTAACAACATGTCATTATAGTGCATCAAATAATAAACAATTTGGCTCTCTTGGAATTATTTTAAAAAAAATTTAGTGCTCCTAAGGAGTGTTATAAAGTATAATTTACGTAACAAAATGTTATAAATGTTTTCAGTTTTTTCATGACAGTAATTTTCAATTAATTATTTTTGTAAGTGTGATGGTAGCATGTGAAGTACAATTTTTGAGAAGAAAAACGATACGATAACATTTACATTTGGAGAATATTTAGTATTTTTTATGATTTTTACAATGCACAGCGCCGAAAAAAGGACCTAGCAGCAGGGAGCACACATTGGTTCACCTGATGCTCATGATCTAGGGTTAGAAATACCCGTATAGAGATACGTAATATAAAAGAATATAAATTTATTGTATTAATTAGCCTTCATTTAACAGGGTGTTTCATACAACTTGTCTCAAATGTTTATTGGTCTAACGGCCTACTGCAGAAGGCTTGGTTTGAATATAGTCCACAATAAATCGACACCAAAGAATTTGTTTGATTGTTTTCAAACTGTTTTAAGTCAAGGGGTATTAAAAAAAAACAGAGTGTCATTCTTTTTATCGAGACTATCAAAAATACTAAATGTAAACATGGCTAATGTTCCTGCAAAGTCTTTCACGGTCAAAACTACCACTAACAAATTCGTGGTCTTTGTGAGATGAGATGTCAGTGAATCTTGTGCACTACCCACAGACAAAGTCAGTGTTTTGACCTCAACACAGAGTACCTGTTTTTATCAATGTGTTCAACTATTTTCTGCTAATTTATAAGTTAAAACTAAGCATCAGCAGCAGGCCATTTAACCGCTAAATATTTGAGATGGATGGTATGAAACACTGTAAAGAAATATTACTCACCCAAAACATTTAAATTAGTTTAAGATTAGATCTAAACTAAACAAAATTATATTTTAATCATTATTTTAGCTTAGTTAGTCTCCAAGGGTTCATTCTTTATCATCTACATTTATATAATTAATGTGTTTTTGTGCACATTTATTAATTATAGTGTTTCTTATATACATACATTATCACTAGTAGTTAATAAATTAAATGAATAATTGTCAACATTCGGTGTGTTTGTTATTTTGAATCACATTCATATGTTTAATAATAATTACTTTGTAATACAGATTCACTATAGCAACGACTTGGCGGACCCCTGTGCTAATTGGCAAGATCCCTATCTTCCTCGGCAGGATCCCTTTACTCAGCAGAATCACTGTGGTAATCCCTGTGGTAATTGGCAGGATCCTCATCCTCCTCAGCAGGATCCCTTTCTTCCTTGGCAGGATCCCTATCCTCCTCGGCAGAATCCCTTTCCTCCTCAGCAGAATCCCTATCCTCCTCATCATAATCCCTATGGTGCTCGGCAGGATCCCTATCCTCCTCAACAGAATCCCTACCCTCCTCAGCACACCTTTAACTCCTGTCCTCCATGCCCTGGTCCAGATAGGCCCAATATGTATTCTCGTAGCAGAGACTTCTCTCCATCTTCTCCATATGATAGGCTACATGCAGGTCAAGATCAGTATAGCGCACACTCATTAACTCCACTAACTTCAAAATACTCAAAAACAGTTTTTTCACCAAAGACATGTTCTCCTGAGTTACCGAACACATTCAATCAAGGATCAAGGCAACCGTCACCAGATATTGACATATCATGTCCTCAGATATGCTCAGGCTCCCCGCTGGAATCAAATTATCTGCCTGATGACTTTACTCCAGATTCCCTTGATATATTTCAAGGAATTCAAAGATATACCTCAACACCTAACCCTGAGCACCAGGACAATTGTCCTGAATCACCAGGACAAACACCGTTGACAGTAAGTTCCCCAAAAAGTCATATTTGTTGGTAAAGTAATATGAATAGTAAATTTGCTTAATCATATTCCTGAATTTTATAAATAAAGATAGCATGCTGAATAAATGTTGGTACCTACCGTCGGTGCAGAAATTATGTGCACCTAAGTTTGAAGGTTGTTTTCTGAGAAACTAAGAGGCCTATGAAAACTCTAGTCATACTTTTGTACTCTAGTCAATTGTTGTCCTCATTTAATTGTGTTTTATAACATAAATTTCAAAATGTTATTCTAATATTTTTTATCTTACTCGGAACAAGCAAAGTACCGGAATTCAACTAGTTTTGACTGTACATAAAATTTACACTGTTATTACACAAAACCCCATTCATTTGGTGCATTTATATTTTGATATGTGGTTGATAGGAATATTTCCTATAAGTTTTATAAATTTTAGGATTTTGTGTTTTCAAGAAAAAACGTTTTCATCAATTACCTGAAACATTGTTTTCTTGGCGTTTAGAGGTTGTAAAATTAATTATGTGGTCTTGTTGTAATCCTTATTACATATTTAGTTACGATATATAATTTTCAAATAGTTTTTTAATTAGCATAATACGTGTTGGTACATATACAGTACAAGTAAACGTCACACAACACAAATTTATTACAATATAAGCACAAAATGCACAAATATATTACAATACAAGTACAAAATGCACAAATATTATGGTGATCGATTTCGGTGAACCACGCTCACCTTCCTCCACCAGTCTGAGGAAGGTAAGCGTGGTTCACCGAAATCGATCACCATAATATTTGTGCATTTTGTACTTATATTGTAATATATTTGTGCATTTTGTGCTTATATTGTAATAAATTTGTGTTGTGTGACGTTTACTTGTACTGTATATAATTTTCATATATGTAAGTAAATGCAGTTATTTTATATTGATTTAAATCAATTTAAATTTATCATTTACTTACACATATGAAAATGATGTATCGTAACTATGTATGTAATGAGGATTACAAGATCAAATAATTAATTTTACTACCCCTAAAAAGCTAAGAAAACAATATTTCAGGTAACTGATGAGAACTTTTTTTCTTGTAAAAATAAAATTTAAAAATTTATCAAACTTATAGGAAACATTCCTACCAACCATGTATCAAAATATAAATTCACTAAATGAATGGGGTGTTGAGTAATAATGGTGTAAATTTGATGTATAGTGAAAACTAGATAAAATTGCGGTACTTTGTTCCGACTAAGATTACTAGAACTTAATAATAAAATGTTGACATTTATATATCATAACGCACAATTAAAGGAGGAAAACAATTTTATGATTGGAGTTTTCATAGGTCTCTTAGTTTCTTAGAAAACAACCTTCAAAATCGAGTGCACATAATTTCTGCGCCGACGGTAAGCTAAAATTCTGATGAGTGAGATCTGTTCATAGATATTCTAGACAATGAAAGAGAGGATGATAATTCAAGCTGTGAGATCTAGACAAGAGCTTAACCATGCTTATCTCTTTGGACTTCACTAAAATTAAATAGAACACAAAGATATAAAAAACTCTAAATGAGTGGAAAGTGACTTGTCATCTTACATGCAACGAGGCTACCACAACTGATCTTAATTAATTCACTCATTATATAGAAGGATAATGATCAAAGCTGTTCGAATTCAATAAAAACATGAAATGATAATAGCATTTAATGAATTTCATTAATAATTAAATTGGGTTATTGAAAATTTGATCCAGGTTTGAAGAAAGATTTGAGGTAAATTCACATATATTTCATTTTCAAATATTAAAAAGTAGATACTGCCTTGAAAACTAGCTATTAAGTAAATAATAATAAATGGTACAGGTAACTAGCACAAACGTTCTCCCTTTCCCTTTGTTATGTCAGATTAAAAAAAATGAAAATAAAGGATGTAAAAACACACCTAAATAAAAACAGATGTTCAATTAATTACATTTTTAAGGAATGTACAAACGAAACACTTATTTTATTTAGAAACACGTATGGAAAAAAATAATCTTCAAAAACAGCTGTTCAATTTATCACAGCCAGATTTTATGTAAACAACCTTCAACAACTTGAATTGTGGCTTCCGGCCTTCTGCCTCCAGTCCCAACTTAGTGGGGTGGCAAGTAAAATATTTTTTATACCAACTTGAAAAAACTGTTTTTGGAAGATCACAATATTTTCTCTATGCTAACACATATGGGAGAAAGTAAAAAACAATACTATTTATTCAATGTATTTTTTATTTCTAAAATAAAACAATATCAAAACAAAAGCAAGCTGCACAAAAGCATAGTATACAAATGCTACTCAAAGCTGATTTTTCAGTATTTTGTTCAAGTAAAAAAATCGTAGTCTTAAGTTTTCAAAACTAAAGAATTTTTCAAGCTTTTTGACAGAACTACTTTCGATGTCACTGACTTTCCTTCAGGTTCTTGGAGAAAGACTTGCTTAACTTTCACTGCGCGATTCCATGTGAAAAAGATAATATATAACCTTTTCACTCACTTGCTTATACATTGTTGTATAGATGTCCCATATTATGTACATTTAAATCAATATAAAATCATTGCATTTACTTACAAATATGAAAATTATGTATTGTAACTATGTATGTAATAAGGATTACAACAAGACCAAATAATTAATTTTACAACCTCTAAAAGCCAAGAAAACAATGTTTCATTTAATTGATGAGAACTTTTTTCTTGAAAACAAAATCCTAAAATTTATAAAACTTATAGGAAACATTACTTTCAACCACATATGAAAATACAAATGCTCTAAATGAACGGGTTTTTGAGTAATAACGGTGTAAATTTGATGTACATTGAAAACTAGTTAAAATTCTATTACTGTTTGTTCTAACAAAAATAAAAAAATACTGATGAAAGTAAATGCAGAAATTTTACGTTTTTAAAACATTGGAATGAGTTTTAAATTGTTGATAAAAACCTCAATATGTCTTATATGTTTACAGGGAGATCAGCATACTAGTGCTGAGTTACTGAGTAAGGTAAATATTTTTTATTTATTAAACTGATATTAGAATTTAATCACTTTGATACAATGAAAAATTCAAATATTTAGAGTCTGCTACACTGCCAACACAATGATTTTGACTCTCCATAAGACCAATGTTAATTTCAAAATAAGATTATAGCTTTATTTTTGAACTTACAATTTCAAACTTGACATTTATAAAGAGAATATACAGTAATTATAAAATAGCCCTTTGAGACAGATTTTGTTTTTATTCTTTTTTTATAAACCAAAACAGTTAGAAAAATTCTTTCTCAGGTGACACTAATGTTAAAATTTTAAATACATATGGTAAAAAATGTAAGTTGGAAAAAAGTTTTCAAGTAAAGTAATGTCTACTGCAAAATGTAGCTACTGATAGCCAAGTGAGGAAGGAGAACAAATCACACAATGGTTTGGGGATGGACGGACAACCGGTGTTCTGATAGTTGACCAATTAACTAGTAGTTCCAAACTCAATACAAGGTAGAGGGTCGGAGGCTGGACTGCGACAAAATGTGGGGGTTAGCTACTGATAGCCAAGTGAGGAAGGAGAACAAATTACATAATGGTTTGGGGATGGACGGACAACCGGTGTTCTGATAGTTGACCAATTAACTAGTAGTTCCAAACTCAATACAAGGTAGAGGGTCGAAGGCTGGACTGCGACAAAATTATATACTGGAGAAAACTGTTTAAGTACCAGTAGAAAATATAAATGGTGTTATTATACAACTTGACTACAATTCCATGGTAAAAAGTGGGAACTTTCTGTAACATAATTTGAGAAATGCAGACTTTATTTTTAGTATTTTATGGCAATCTGAAATGCCATGTTAGATAAGAAAACATGAAATCGTTTTTAAGTCTAACACGAAACTTAGTTTCAATTAAATAAAAATTAAACTATATACTCTAAAATAAAACAAAATCAGATGGGAATTTTAATGTTAAAAACAAATAAAAACAATCAAGAAAACTTTATAATTGCAAATAATCTGTGGAAATGAATATGCACATGTCAAGGATTTGTACCTGCAGTAAAATTTAATTTACAAATGTTAAGAATTTACACCTGCACTCAAATGGAGCCTGAATAAATATTTAATTGGATTGTCGACATGGTTGCTCAGTGGCTAAGGCTTTGGACTAGGAGGACTCGTTCTAAGGTTCGAATCCCTAACTGAGCTAATGGTCAGTATTATATCATTGAATAAAATTCACACACAGGCCTGCAGGCCATGTGAACTGGAAAGTAAAGTTTTTTTCTGAAAAAATTCTACTGACTGCTTCAGAATGACAGAGGCATTTGCGATTTTACGAAATGAACAACGGCTAACTGCAGTGAGACGAAAGACAGGCGCTGGTTAATTTCATTACACTTAGAATGATAAATTGAGTTTATTTGCTCATAAACATGTTACTTGAGTATTTTATATTATTTATTTATTCTAAATTTTTAATGAGCACAGAATCAATCCCTCAATTGCTTTGACATTATTTAACATACCATTTGTAACAATATTTTTTGACATAATGAAAATTGTGAGGATTTAACAATTATTGTTAAAATTAAAAATATTCTATGGGCAGGCTGTTTTATTGTTGGGGAAATTACAAGAAGAACATAAAACTAAATAGTTCAACTCATGTAAGTGTATGACACTTATTTAGGATATTCGCTACATCGTGTGTACCATTAATAGAATAAACATCACTCCATATCATAAAGAAACTGAAAAACTTAAAAAAAGTAGTTAATTAAATATGGTGTAAATAAAATTATGGTATTAATGTTGTTATCAAATTAATCTAATTAGTACATATAATGTAATTTAAGTATACAAAATAATGTAATACAAGTGAATGTCACAGAACACAAATTTATTGCAATATAGGTGCAAAATGTACAAATATTACAACGATCGATTTTATTAAACCAAATTTACCTTCCTCAGTATTCTTAAAAGAATCTTTTGTGAATCTGTCTGGTTTGAATTAATCACCATATTTGTGCTTTTATTATAATAAATCTGTGTTTTATTTCTAACAACATTTAATTGGCTAACTAAAAACAAACTTGTCTTACTTCAATTCAGATACAAGAGGATTTACAAAATTTATCCCAAAGGAACAATCATCTTAAAGACCTCTACTCCAACTTCAGACAGATGAGGAAGTTACTGATGGAGGAAATGGACAAAGCTCTAAGGCTCAATCAAAAGCTCCAGAATAATTTGGTGAGTTTTGAATTTTTTAAAATTTACATTTCACATAAAAAATATTTGCCTATGTTATTGTTAATTTTGGTGATCAAGAATACAGACATTTGAAGGTCCAAGTAGAGCAGTATCAGGGTCCTGGGCAAACATTGTGCTTGATACACTCTCTGCTCCTGTTTAGTATTTAGTTATGATTAATTATGTATTATATTTTCCAATTTTAAGCCAGTGCTTATTTTTTAAACAGTATAGACACCCCATTGTATATTTAATTCAGTAAAGTGAGAGAGAGGGAGATAATGTCCTTAAAATCCCCATTCTAATTCTGGAGAACCTAGTAAATCAGGAGATATGACACATTTACTGTTCCTTGTTGTTGGACTAGGAAATTCTTACAGCATAGCAAGTACCTCTCCAAACTTACATAAAAGATCATTCTATTTGTATTCCTTTTCAATATAACTTCTTGCTCTTATGAGTCATTCCTCCAAAATCCTCATTCTTTTACCATTTGTTAAACTTTATTAAATTACTTCCTCTAATATATTCAGTGTTTCTCAAAAATTTCTGCAACAACTCTATTTTTGCGAGGTGATGGTTTTCTCTAGTTAGCTTTTGCATCATTGGACAGACTTAAACTTTGTGACATCAAGTGACCAGTAACCTTATGGGTGACAAGTGACGGGTGATTTGGTGTCGAAGTGAGTAGGATCAACTGACCAATCTGTATGGATAGGACTGATTCCATTCAACTAACCATGGGGTGTCTTCAGCACTAGTGAGTTTGACTGTCAATTTGATCTCCATCATTCATCTCCTCAACAAACTTCTTGAAACAATCGTCTTATTCTCACGTCCTAATATTGATTTAGATGGTCCTCCATTTATTGACAATCCACTCCATTATACCTTTCAAATCTTTATCTCATTACAATTCCCCCACAGCTGGATATTTGCTTAGGTTCTCTATCTTGATCTGTTCTCTACACCATTCTTCTCTTTCTGCATCCCATCTTGTACATCCCAGCATATGCCCCTCTCTTCTCCACTTCTTTCTTGACATCTTGTACTCTTTTTTTCCTCTGCCTTCATATCAGTTTTTTTCCATTATAAATCAGTGGAAGTTCCATTTCCCAGTACGATTCCAAACCCACTCTTTTCAGCTGCTCAAATAATCTTAGTGTAATTTTTTTGTATAACAGCAACTGAAGTGAAAGGGCGGGATTAGGTTTGTGGTGATCAGGTAGTGCACGAGTTCATTTGAAGCCATAGAAGGGAAGAGAGCATTTGCCGAGCCATTTAACTCTTTTAGTGCTATGCTTGTTTCACATTTCCTATGTGAAAAGTGCCGGGCAATTGTCAAATTGCCCGGCAATTGTCAATTGTCAACCGGGCATTTTTGTCAAAAATGTAAGGTTTTAGGTAAATTTATGTAGCATGTACGGTTTTTGTCATATTTTTGTAATAATTTTTTAGTTGATGGGAAATAAGTATCCTTTACAAATATATGAAAATATGACATCTTATTCATACAGTTTTATTTGTAAAAATATAAAAACATACGGATGAGAACAATTTCTCTTTTTTTTTCCAACTTTGAAGGTGCATATTTTATACAGGAAATTTTTGTAGAATTTTGCTTTTGGTACCATTTTATAGAACATTTAAAACTGAACAATTATATAAATTCATCTCTCACACTGACAAAATTATAGTGTTAGAAAAATATAACTAAAATACTACACAATTCGGTTACTAAACAACCAATCAGTATTTCTGAAAAATAAATTTTGAGTCATTAATTTATTGTTGTATTCTTCTTTTAGATACAGAATATGAATAGAGCTGTAAAAAGCAATAAATCAACACTCAAATTATAATTTAATTTACTCAACATACCCCTTTGGATGCACTGACATATTCCCGCCAATCGCCTATGTTTCGCATCATCCAATTACGTTCCCGCTATTTCCATCTCTGTCATTGATCTGTTGCGCAAAGAAGACACAATGCAATAGCAAAACTATGAAAAATGATTACCATAAAAATTATATTATGAAAAATTGTGATGCCTTATTAGAAATACGAACCATCTCTCACAGCAACGATGGCACTCTTTGGACTAGAGAGGCGCATCGCTCAGTACTAAAAGGGTTAAACAATATACGAAAAATAAAATTCAGTGGGTATAAAAGACTAGGTGCGACGCCTGATAGGTCAGAATAAAAAAAACTTTTACTAGATACAAGTTACTTAAAAAAATTTAATGTTAGTTCTGTAGAGTCCTGCAAACCTAAACTAATATCAACCATGCGGTGTTTGGTTTCATGAAATGTTCTGGATATCAGAAAAGAAGTTAACGAAATGAAAAGTTGAAATTATTACTGCACAAAACCTTTATTTATTGCTTAAGAATGCAACAGTTTACAAAGAAAGCTACAACTTATAAAAAAACAACATTTAAAACACTTTATGACCTTGCTTGCATGTTCAGTGCACTATGTTTTTTGGTGCTGCTGCAGTATAAGAGTGTTTTCTACACAGTTAAGTCATTCAGATTATTGAGGTTCAGGTTTGTTGGACTCTACTGTGTTCAATTACCAATTAGTTATCTAGATAAACTTTAAATGTATATATTCTAAAATAGTGTTTTTGTATATTAACCCTCATTAACTGTACTTCCAGCGCAATCTTACTCATGAGGAAGAGTACGTACAATGTTAAATGTAAGTAATTGACTTTATAATTCTTGATAGTTAATTTCAATGTTTTAGATATAAAATCAGACATTGCAAATATTCTCTCATAACTATTGCTAAACAAAACAACTATACATATATCAGTACTGAAAACTGTTTGCAAGCAAATTCCAATTGTCAGTCAACTAAGATGTATACTTTGAATATCTAATTTTTGAAGGGTAGATTTACTCACCTGTGTAAAACAAACTGCCACCATGTGGAATTTCAGGGAAGATTTGAATTGATTAATCCGATTCCGGGGAATATTTTACTTATCCAGAGATATCGGGATCAACGATTTTACAACGAAGATGACTGTTCAAAGAAATAATTATTTGATGAACAATACATACACATAGTACATTTCAGATATCTCTCTTATATTGTCGATCTCATAAAACGAACTTTAAGCTATTCATCTACAGTACTAGAGGTCAATAAAAATATTAAAAAAAAAAAAAAAACTAAATGTAAGCTATTCATTTACCGTCCTAGAGTTTAGTGTGAATATCAAAAACGACGTGTAAGATATTCATCTACAGTACTAGAGTTTATTGTGCATATCACAAAACAACATATAAGCTATTCATCTACAGTCCTAGAGTTTATTGTGAATATATACAAAACGAAATGTAAGATATTCATCTACAGTCCAAGAGTTTATTGTGAATTTATACAAAACGAAATGTAAGATATTCATCTACAGTCCAAGAGTTTATTGTGAATTTATACAAAATGAAATGTAAGCTATTCATCTACAGTCCTAAAGTTTATTGTGAATATATACAAAACGAAATGTAAGATATTCATCTACAGTCCTAGAGTTTATTGTGAATATATACAAAATGAAATGTAAGATATTCATCTACAGTCCTAGAGTTTATTGTGAATATATACAAAATGAAATGTAAGATATTCAAATACAGTCCTAGAGTTTATTGTGAATATATACAAAATGAAATGTAAGATATTTAATTACAGTCTTAGAGTTTATTGTGAACATATACAAAATGAAATGTAAGATATTCATCTACAGTCCTAGAGTTTATTGTGAATATATACAAAATGAAATGTAAGATATTCATCTACAGTCCTAGAGTTTATTGTGAATATATACAAAATGAAATGTAAGATATTCATCTACAGTCCTAGAGTTTATTGTGAATATATACAAAATGAAATGTAAGATATTCATCTACAGTCCTAGAGTTTATTGTGAATATATACAAAACGAAATGTAAGATATTCATCTACAGTCCTAGAGTTTATTGTGAATATATACAAAACGAAATGTAAGATATTCATCTACAGTCCTAGAGTTTATTGTGAATATTTACAAAACGAAATGTAAGATATTCATCTACAGTCCTAGAGTTTATTGTGAATATATACAAAACGAAATGTAAGATATTCATCTACAGTCCTAGAGTTTATTGTGAATATATACAAAATGAAATGTAAGATATTCATCTACAGTCCTAGAGTTTATTGTGAATATATACAAAATGAAATGTAAGATATTCATCTACAGTCCTGAGTCCTAGAGCTTATTGTAAATATATCACAAAACGACATGTAAGATATATTCACATGTTGTTTTGTTAAACGAAGTTAGGATGAATCACAAAACCTTCACAAACAAATAATATTCAGGATAAGTTATTTATCAGTAAGTTTAAAAGGAATGTCCAATCATTACACAGCACGTAAACCCAACCATCCACCCATACACGTACAATGGCATTGCCCACCCGCTCTCCATACACGTACAATGGCATTGCCCACCCGCCCTCCATACGTACAGTGGTATTGACCAACCCGCCCGCCCATACATGTACAGTGGTGGCATTAACCCACTCGCCCACCCAAACACACACACTGTCCCCGGAAAGTTCATGTTGATTAATCTACATGAACTTGTTTAGGAAGAGAGTCTGTTGTTCTTTAACTGTGGATGTACATGTCCTGAATCCCACATTCCGTAGTATTTTTAAATTTATTTATTCTAAGACACCAATCGTCAAGATATGGGTGAATATAGATTTCTAATGAGTGTGATGAGTGTAGATGAGCGAATGTAGTCATTGTTACAAACTAAGACTGACTATTCCTTAGAAAGTACAGAATATATAGAATTTTAGGGTTACAATGAGGAATCACCACAAAGAAGTTGTAATTATTAAGGAGAGACCATGAACCGTATGAATTTTTAAAACGTTTTGATTATATACGTACATATCCTGATCCTGGTCCAGTTCACTGGGTCTTGGTTTTGACAAACTCCCTCCATCATCTTCTGTCTAACCAACTTCTCTCTTCTTCAATCCATTCTCAACTGCTCCCCTTCTAATAATTTCCTCTTTGACACCCTCCAACCATCTCTTACATGATATTCCACTAGTTCTTTTCCTTTCTTCACTAATTTCTAATACTCTCTTGGCAACATACCCTCTTCCATTCTTTTGACAAGGCTATAACACTGTAAAATATTCTGTGTCCAATTTCTCCTTTTATACTATTGTTTAAAATTTTCATGAGTGTCCTTTTTATTTCCTCTTTTCTTCTTTTGTCTCTTTTGGTTTTCACTACACAGCTCCTCAGATAAACCATTTCTTACTGAAGATAGCTTGTTTGTTACAATATTCATTATAGTTTCATAAATAAACCCCAAACTTATCTTTTGTTTGGTTTGTTTCCTAACAGACGTGCACAGTATTTTATTCCGGGCAAACTGTGAATAATATTTTGAGCACAAATTCTGACATTTCTTGTAGGTACTTTACTACTCCATGCATTTGGTGGGCAAATTTCCTTTTTTTATCCTTTCTAAAAAGAAATGTTCATCTGATTCATTTGATGGCAATAAATTAAATACAATATTCTGCTGGATTTCACCTTGTAATAAGTCATCATCATCTTCCTGAATTTCTTTTGGTTCCTCATCTGCAAGCTCATCATGACATCTGTCCTCTGTGTTTTCAGCTGGTAACAGAAAATCCGGGTCCTCGTCACTATCGTCCACAACACTGTCACTGGCCACATCATCAATCCCTTCTTCCATGAACAAATCTCAGATGCAGTCGGAAAAATTTGGGTCACATTGTTTATACGCCCTTTTGAGCCTATCTGGTTGATTCGATTTGGCCATCTTGTTTACAATGTATATATATATATATATATATATATATATAAGCTAAATATCACTGACTCACTGTTTCTCAAAAACCACTAAACCTCCGAGGCTGAAATTTTGTAGGTTAATTGGTCCTATATTGTAGGTGAACAATAAGACAGGATTTTGAAAACTTCTTCACAGTTCCGAAGTGGCAGCCTTTTTTTTACCCCCAAAACTGACCCAATTTATTTCTTATGGGGAAATCACAAAAAAGTAGTATTTCTGACCTAAGTTGAGGAAAATCTTGAGTAAAAGTTTCAAACGTTCACAGTTTTACACACGTAACAAAACACGCACCTTATTTAAGAATTTCAGTCTAAAAACTAAAGATTTGGGGTAACGGTGTCCCAAAAACTGAAATTTAAAAAAATGTAAAATTGGGGGAAGGTATTGAGGCACTCAGCCACGTGGGAGAAACCAGTGATGCCAATATTGATAGTAGAAATTCCCATGTGTTCTGTAAGACTGGGGTTTCGGTAGCAGTGTTAAATTGCTTGCATAATGAGAGTTTTTAATGGATCTGTTAAAAAAATGGTAATTTTTAGGTTTAGATTTTTAAGTTTGATTCATGTTGTATGAATTAACTCTTAATGCCACTCATATAAAAAGTTCTAGTTTGCAATTTTGACACTTGGTTAATAACACTTATTTTATCGTTTGTACACAGTTTTTTTAAGTTCTCTTTGTTGATTTCAAGGAAAGTAAAAACCAATTTTTTATAATCCAAATTTCAAGATAGTACTTTATTATTGTTAAATTCAGTTGGACTTTTCCAATGAGTCAATTGTTTTATAACTAGAACGTTTCGAGAGGTAAGAAACTCCTCTCATTTGTTAAAGTGGCCTAAATTAAATTACATTTATTATAGAAATAAAAAGGAGAAAGGCCTAAACAGACTTATCACAATTACTTTTCACAGACTTACAACACATTACATAATTATAACTTAAAAAATGCATGATAATAAATCCTGTGACATAAAAGTCACGATCGTAAAAAAAGTTTTAACAAGGTCTATTCTTTAGGCATTCTTCTTTCTTACTTCTCAAAACTTTGTATAGTTTTAAATACTGACTCATTGGAAAAGATAAACTTAATTTAAGAATAATATATCTAACCTTATAATGAATTTTAAACAAACTGTAGTACTGTAACTTTTCTTACCTGAGTAACATTTTTTCTGGAACTTCATCAATAGTAAAGGATAAAAACTTAATAATTAATTGAATATCTGAAACTTTTCCCTCCATCAGGACATCATATTAATCAGCTCTGAAAACATCTGCTGGATACTTTTGTGGTTATTTTAGACAGATTATGAGCATAGCTTGCACGAATTGAATACCCAGCACTATTTTTTAAGTTTTGTAATTTTAATTTTCAGGTGTTAATGAGATGTGTTTGACTGCTTGGACAATGGGTAAACAAGTGAAGATTTATTTTAACAAGAATAGACGCCTGTTGTAATTTAAAAGATAAAAAGTATATTGCTAAAATTTCTGTTGCAATTTTTAGTGTTTTCTTCCATGTGTGATACAATATGTGTATTATTTGTTATTAAGATGCATATCGTAGATATATTGGCGAATGAGTGAAGATGAAGAAGTGTAGTCATTGTTACCAACTAAGGTTGACTGTTCCTAAAAAAGAACCATTTATTTATAGCTCACATGTGAGGGCAACTAAGGGACCTACAGCATTACATGGAATCCAAACCATGCAGTACTGGTCTGATTTTCATCTAACTGACAAGCAGTTCTCTTCGCTACACAATATCTGGGCCCTGACTACCAACAAAAATGGACACCCCAGACTTATCTAGTAGTGCCTTTATCAATGGCAACCATTGAACGGAAGCTGTGTCAGTATTAACCCTCCCCGGGCCTTTGACGAAATAATTCGCCAATATTATTATGTTCTGCTGGCGGAATGACTAGATTATCTGCATACTGTTTATAGCGGTCCGGGTGAATGACGCGAGTGAAGTTGTTTACTTGTTTGGCTTATCTCTTCCATTCCTTCTCCCCACTGTAACGTTCTCCATGCCCTGTCTCCATCCCCCAACTAGTAGTCTCTCAAGTAGTCTGGTGCATCTACTAGTGGAAGATGGCTGCAAGTGATAATCCTAACTTTTCAGACAATATAATTGAATGACTAAATACGTCTTTTCAGAGCAAGATGCCAATAATGTACCAATAACACCTTTAGTTAGAAAAATTATGTATTTAATATGTCAAATTTCATGTTTGATGTAATTATCCGCCAACAATATTTTATTAAATATATTATTTTAACAATTATTACAATATAAAATATATTGTTTTAGAGTTATTAGATGGGTTTCCAACAAATTAGAATGAAAAATTGAAAAAAATGTTGTTTACCCCAATTATTATTTAATTCCACCCAGACCGTAAACTAGGTTCAGCCCAGGAAGGGTTAAGAGAACTGAATATAGAACCTGTCACCTATAATTTCAACAGCACTTTGTCCTCAAGAAGCTGAGCTACAGCACTGCGCTACTAAAGCTGACTAATGGTTATTATAACACTAATAGTTATTATCAACCATTGGCATCGCAGGCTAATTGGAATCTGAGTGAGGAATTTGGATTAGTAGTCATTATGTTACGTGTTAGTGTAGACACACTAATAAGACATTCATTTGATGGTTCTCATATCTTTTCCAACAGTGCTAGTTAAGAATGGTGTTTTTGAAGTTCAGCTTTCAAAATAGCTAATAAAATCAGACAGAAACCTAAGTTTGGGTTCACAATAAAATGAAATTACTGAACTACAATCAATTTTTGAAAATCAAGCAGAGTATAATTTTTGCCAGATATAGATGTGCAGGATCTAGGTAGGCCAGAGCAGTCCTAATCCCCTGTTGGCAAAACAATGTCTTTGCTTCTAACCTGAATGTCAGTCCACTCACATTTCCAATTTCAATAGTAAACCCCTTTCAATTCTTAGATATAGCGCAATCCAATAGAAATGCTGTAAATAAAACGGATGATTAGAAACAATTGAGTTATGTTTAAATTTTCTTGCCAAATGAAGACCTATATCACAAAACTTGAATCACAATTGTACAAGGTTCCGTTGACTAGATATTTGGTGTAGAAAAGTAGCAAGCAGACTTACTGGACTGAGCTATTTCTAAGAAATTAAGGGAGGCTTGGTAATGACTGCAGGAATGTGGATCGGTCGACGCTCGGGTTGCCACAATGGCAGTATTTTACTAATATAGGATCAGGACTACCCTAGCCTAACTGGTTCCTGTGAATTTTATTCTGATAAAGGGTATAGATAACATTATTTTAGAGTGTTATCGAAGCTTAAATTTGTTTCTTATAATACTGCTTAGTAAAGCTTCTATTTATCCTTTATCCTATCAGCTGAAATTACTAAATTCACTTAGAGAGGAATTGTACCTAACAAACTCCCCATTTAACCTCAGACTTTGATTTGTTAAGCTGGCAAATAAAGGACTTAATAAACAATAGTCAATTAGTAACAAAACATATATTTATCACAACACCAAACGTTGTTAGGAGGACAAGAAGGTTCCTTGAGAGCATAAAAATAGATACATAAATATAGTTTTACACAGTAAATAGTGTAATAAAAAATATATATATTTATAGAAAGTAAAACTACTGCCCAACAAAACAATAGTAGTTACTAGAAGTAAATCCAAAGTCTTCTTTTAGGCACCTGAAACAAACAAATGTAATAAAAACTGTGATAATAAAAGTCAGCTGATTATTCTACTGGAATATATATATATAATATAACTTAACCGGTAGAGCCTCACTTAAGGTACATTTTTACTGGAGCATCTATAGCAATCATCGCCTTGCTATGATCGCAAGTATTTTTTTTTATTTTTTTTTATTTTAAGTATGTTGTTATTGAAGCAATGGTTAGTAAGTCATTTTCTGTTGTCTAGTGAAGAACTGGTTTTGTTGCAGCAATGGGTAAAAGAAAACAGATTATTACTGTTAAAAAATCGACAACAAAGAAACGTTAGAATTGTTAAGTATCCCAAGATTATAAAAACATGCAATATTTAAAAGAAAACATGAATAAGGGTATTTAAAAATGTTAACAAAGAACAATTTATCAGGAGACGAAGTTTAGTTTTCACAGTTCTTTCGTTTGAATAAAGTTCATTTTGACTATATGTTAAGTTTCATAAAAGAAGACATGAAGAAGTCATATAAAAACTGTATTTCATATCAGTAGTATTTCACAAACAGTCAGACCATATGCACACGCCACAAAAATTGCTCAGCGTCTGCGACTATGTCTGCTCTCAGACCAGTCGCCAACAATTGACACTAGGGACTCTAGTCGCAGACGCTTCAGTCAAAATGACTCCATAACAAACCATGCAAGCAGTTCACAGTGATCATTGTTCAGCGATCATCACTAAAAACGTACCTTTATCTGACATAAACAGATTGTGTAGATGTTAGATAAGTAAACATTTTTGATAATAAATAAAGAATGCTAGTAAAAACTTTAAATAGTATTAATAAATGAATTCTATTAAGTATTTATACTACATTATTGTATAAAAATTAACTCTTGTGCAATCAATTTATTGTGAACATTTCTGAAAAACGAACGATACTAATACATTACTCTGTTATACAACTTTGAAACAACAGACCCTTGTGACCGGTCAGAAAACTACTGAATTTAGAGTGCATGAGTCAAGTAATCAATATTCCCCCTCCCCTTACAAGCACTGTCTGTCCTAAAAAGGCTATTATTTTGCTAAACCCAAAAAATATATAGTCTACTAAAACCCGTATTGCTCGGAATAGGCAACCCATTTTGGTAGGTAACAGGGGAGCATAATAAACCCAAGGTTGAAGTGCAATTTAGGAATGGTTTCAGAACTCTCCTTTCCCCTCAGAAAACAAAATAAACTAACATGGTACAGTCCCCACTCACCATAAATCAAGTACAGTAAGCAACAATTCGTGCACTGGTTGGTAAAATATAACGAGGTATGTACAGTTTTCATCATTATGGAAAAATATACGCTATATTTTCAGACAATTTTTAAAACAGTATTTTTTTTGGGATGAGTAAGTTGGTTAAAATGGAATGTCAGACAGCTCTACGTAGGATAACTAGCCTCTACTGTGTGTGTGAGTATATCACTATTTTAAATAACAGTTTTCAATTCTCTAATCATTAATTCATTTATTCATTTCTAAGACGCTGATTGTAGAGATATGGACGAATATGAGGGGTGAATCAGAATCAGAATCTCTTTATTTCATAAACATCAAGTTTAGAAAAAGTGTCACATTATTTGCACACAGCTGTGAATTAGTGTGATGAGTGTAGATGAATGAGTGTAATCATTGTTACTGACTGAGTTTGACTTAACTCAGAAAGGACTACTTATTAATAGCCCAATATCTAGGGCAGCTATGGGACTTACAGCTTTATATGGAATCCAAACCACGTAGTGTTGGTCTGTTTTTTAGGTAACTGACAAATCTGACACTCAGTTCTCTTTCCTACACAACATCTGAATACTGATTACCATCCAACATAGACACCCCAGAATTCTCTTAAGTGTCTAAGTCGATGGCAACCATTGATTGAGCAGACGTCGTGTCAGTATTAAGAGGGCCGAGCATGAAAATTATCGCCTACAATCTCCCAAACACTTTGTCCTCAAGTTGGTGGGTTACAGCACTACGCCACCAGAGCAGATTAATGTTTTTAATCTTGTTATTAAAAACATTAACTGCCCCGTCACTCTTGTTGATGCTTTGCCCCTATTATTTTTAATTTGGGAATCTAATGATCATTTACTTAAAATAAAAAAGGAAACACTTTTCCAGCAGAATACTCGTTTGCACTTGTGTGATTTTAATTATTCCGATTGTTAGTTTTGATTGGAAAATCTACCCAGTAATTAATAACATATTCTACAATAATCTGTTCAACTTATTATAATGATTTATCTTTATTATAACACACAAGAAAGTTGTGTAAAAAATAGCCTATTTTGATTGTATTATCCATTATTATAATGTTTACATCTAAAATGTGATGAAATATAAAATAATGTTTCTACTAATATCACACATTTGCATCAATGCGTTTATCATAGAAAGGTTTACAATATAGAGGCCATTGGGTGAACAATAAAATCTTACTAAAAATCTATCTTAAATCACTTCTAGGGCCCAAGAAAGTCTTATGAACCAAATGTCAAGTCTCTATCTTTTAAAGTTTTTGCTCGAAATTGATATCAGTGAGTCAGTCAGGATTTTGCCTTTTGTACATTAAGATACAAGCATTCACTAAGACATTGGATTTATTTGCCGACACAATGTGGACTGCAAGATTGTTGAGTTTCCAAATTGTTGAGTTTTTTTTTTTTAACTACTTTCACAGGAGTACGGTTAATAATGACAATATTTAAGGCTCCATTAAAACTGTTTAGTTACACTGGCACTAGTTTTTGTTCAATAAGACAGATTAAACTAATTTAAAAGTATCAATAAGAACCAAGCAACAAGAAAGGCATGGTTCATTTCACAAATATAAAGTTTTACAAAATAAAAAAATCATAACATTTAAATAAATAAAATCGTTACTGTTTATGATACTAGGAACAAAGTTTGCTGCATACCAAAAATTAAAAAAACAAAATCAGAAATTTATCTCACTAGCAATTATTATATATTATGGATATAATATTTTCTCATTGATTATACAACTGAATAACAATAAAATTTAGTGAAATATGACAAACCCAAAAATCTATTTGCAAATAAACAAAATTATCGACTGAAGAAGTACAATTATAAAAACAATACCTTTCAGTTAGTTGAGTAAAAGACGTTGGTCCACAAACACAGACGTAATTAATATTTGGAATGTCAGCAGATACTGCTGGAAGGTACGACTGTAGGAGGGATGTACTGACGTGACCCGTCTTTCCTGTCCACAAAGAACTGGCCTCTGATAGCACATGATCAACATTGAACCTGCAACATAAAAATGTTCAAAGTTTCGTTTATTCCAGGAAAAATTACAATGCAGGGGAGAGGAACTTATGTAACCCATACTAACAAGTTACAAAATATAATCAAACAATTTTACTAATAAATCACTTCATTAAAGAAACTGCCTGTGAAAAACCTTAAAATGTAAGATGGTTCCCGGGTGTGCTGACAAGCCTCCTCCTTCTTCCCCTATCCATGTATGTTTTTCCTCTCTATCTCTTACAGCTGTTTTGCATTAGTTATCTCCTCCTTTATAACAGTTTGTCAGGCAGTGTAGTCTGGTTACTAACTGAATTCAACTGTTCCTCAGAAAGGGCAATTTATTAATAGAAAACAGCCAGGACAACTAAGGGACCTATAACTTTACGTGGAATCCGAACGACGTAGTGTTGGTTTGATTTACAGCTAAGTGACAAGTTTGACACTCAGTTCTCTTCTCTACACATCAGCTAAACAAACACATTCTATATACACATAATATACACATTCTATATTAATACAGAAACTGACATCTTACCTTGGGTTATCTGCCATAAGTTTCTCCAGTTGTTCTTGCCAGATAATGTCCTTTTCTAATTTGTTGAAAAATACTAATTGTACTTTTAACCTAAAAGAATAAAATACTTTTAGTATTTCGTATTGAACGAAGTTTATTAATAAGTCCAGCATTACGATTATAACTAATATGACTAAGTTTTCAAAATTACAACTTTACAAAAGTATATTTTGTGAAAAGAACCAAAACAAACCATTTATCCCTTCCACTTGTAACATCAGATATGATGCTGATTATGGTACCCGTGCTGAATCATAATTTTATACAACATTTGAGAACGTCCCATAACACAAATTTACTACAATGAGTACAAAAATATGCAAATATTATGGTATTTAATTTTTGATATATTTTTTCCTCATAATCATACAAAATCCTGCTAGTACAATAATTAGCCTGTAACTGGATACCTTTGAAGTTCCGCCTTTCTTTATTGACTGCCCAATGATTTATTATATTTTAATACATGTGGATGAATACCCCTTATAAGAGCAAATTTTTTCATTTCATCAAAGGATCAAATAAGTAATATCTGGACGTTTTCAATATGTACGAGTAGCAAATCGTCACAACAGTAGAATATTTATGTTTAAAAAAATGTCATGATGTCCAACACTTTCTATGTTCTTTACAGGATTATATGATGTGCTAAATTTCTTCCATTTATAAAAGTGGAAATCTTGCTAATATTTGACTAGATAGAATAATTTAGTTTATTTTATAAGAAACCACTTTTTGAAATCTATAAATATAAAAGTCAAATTCAACTGTTTGACTGAGCGTAGTTTCTGAAAATTATAAGGTTCTAGACTCTGAAACTTAGCACAAATATTCTTTTTAGGCTCTAGATGCATACTAAGCTAGGAGTTTAAAACGTTCTCTCTGAGAGTGCTAAAATAAGGTGGATAATAAATATTGTGATACCGACTAATTAGCGCCTTTGTTATCATTCACCATAAGAGTGAGAGAGCTTAAGATGGTACAACTTGACATAAGGGATTATTTTTGGACACTGTAAGTGTACAATGTGAAAAAAGTAACAAAATTATCTAAGCAAAGTGATACAAGGACAAGCGTGGAGTTATGGAGGTTGTGTGCAGGGGTTATTTTCGTAGATATTTGTGATTTTTCTGAAAAATTGTATATTTATTGAACAGAGCCCGGCTTGATATAGAGGTATGTGAGTAGCTCGAAATTCAAGTTTTTTCGAGTTTTAAAAAAACTCAAACTCGACTCGAGATTTTAAAAAAACTCGAAAAAATTGAGTCGAGTTTTGCCATATCTGAAACGCTACAATCAAGACTAAAGTCCCATTTGTGTAATACATTATAAAGATAAGCATTTTATGTAGGCTACTGTATTTAAAAGGCACGTCCAAATAAGCTGTTCAAAAGAGCCGTCACTTGTTATTCATACAAAACATAATAACTGATCACAAAGAACTATTCTAAGACTGACAATTTCGGACAGATTTAATTAAATCGCGTTCAATCTGTAAAAGAATGTACGCATGGAACGTAAACTATTGAAATTGAAAAGCTATAATAATTTGAGATAAAATGCCAGGAACAGTTTCGTTCTGGCACTGTTACTAATAAAATAACGATTTATGTAGCTACTACCAGTACATCGCCGACTCGATGAGTCCCAATATAAAATGTACTGCTAGCGGTGCATTCGATTTGTTATCTATTTTGTTTTGAATTTTTGTTGACGTTTATGCTAGAGATGGGAATTAAAGTTACTTTTTCGATAATCTGTTACGTAATTCTATTATGTTTTGGTGACATGTTATAATAATGTGTTATTTTTGTAACCTGTTACTCTCGACGCGTTGAAGTTTCAGACAGTTATTCTATTATGGCCTGACGTTACTTAACGGCTTGAAGCCTTGTTACGGCTGGTCTAGATAACATTCCAAGTTACTAAAGATTATGAAGTTGAAGTAATGCTGTATGTTACGTTACGATAATGAGTTACAGTCATTGCGGCTTTGCTTGACATTACAGAGTTACCGCTCAAAGTTTGTTCTGTTATCGATAATTTAACTGTAACATGCAAGAGTTTTATTTCTTCATAGTTAGTGATGGGATTACCTGTTCTTTAAAGTGAACAGTGATAACCATTTTTGCTCACTTGTAAGACCTTCATTTCAAACAGCGATTCTTTTTCGCTCCAACCATGAGGTATCAAATCACTGATACCTATGGCCTACTACACCACTCGGGACACTTTGAAGTTATGTATTTGAAATAATCCTAACTTGATTAACCCATTGAGGTAGTAGTTATTTTTGCTATGTTGCTCTAGTGGGCAGCAATTAAAATGTGTGAAATTGTAAGAGTATAGTAGAACTGATATAACTTTTTTTATGTTATTGATAGAGTAATGAAACTTGCTTTATTGTTTTTCTCATAGAATTTGCTGTAATAAAATGTATACCTAAACTTTCTATAGTAAATATTTGTTTCTTTGTTATTATTAATAAATTTACAATAACAAATTTCGTTTTGAAATTTCAAAAGTAGACTAATTTTTTTTATTTTAAATATTTTTTTATATGAACAAACCATTTATTTTATGAAAGTACATATATTTTTGTACATAAAAAGTTACGATAACATATATTTTGAAATACAGTTTTCCTAAAAAAAAAAAAATAAGAAATAAAATTTAGGCTACTGTGGCTGATTTTCACTGTTTCTAATGTAGCAAAGATGTTGTTATGGAAATTTCAATAATGATGTCTTACAGCAACAATTTATTATCTTGAAAAACTATATTTATATAAAAAACACTATTTACAACACAAAATACTTTCAGGAACATTTGATTCAATTTCGTCAGCATCACTCTCGTCGTCATATTCAGAATTACGGATATGCGAACTCATACACCGGGGAATTATTACATCGTCTTCACTATCAGAGTTTTCACTACCACTTGAACCAAACTCGTAGTCACTATCCAAATATAAATCTAATTCTGAATCACGCAATCTTTTCCGATTCATATCACAACCGCAATTATTACATTCACAACGCACATACCCAAAACAACTTCGCGAGCAGACGAAAACAAACTGGCCAATGCCAAACAATAAAACAAATAACAGCTGATTGAACCGTGTATATTCTGCGGACAACAACAAAATCAAAGGCATTTAATTCTGAAATGTCACGGTACAGCAATCCACCACTATCTGTTGAAAAACCTAGCAACTACGATCACAACTGCGTCATTAAAACTTGCGACGTGCTGGGCACGTCAGACGGCACCCGGTCCCGCGGAAACGGGACGTGCCTGGCACGTCGAACTACCTTAATGGGTTAATTATTAAGCGAACTAAATAAATATAGTTAAAGTGTGTTGCTTACTTCATTTCAGTGTTTTCATTTTTGAAAATTAAGGGTTAAATACTCGACTCGATAAAAACTCGAACTCAAAATTATGTCTAAAAACTCGACTTGACTTGAATCCTAAAATTGTTACTAGCACACCTCCAGCATGTTGTAGAGTTTACTAAAAAAATACACTGCCTCTCATTCTCTCTGAATCACTATCTTTACTGTACAATACCATAAAGCAAATTAAAAATGCGTACTTGGAAGAACGCAAGGCCCAAGAGATGATAGAGATCATGGGAGTAAGACCTGTTCCCGCAGCCAGTAAGACCAGCTGTGATGCCACTCCCAGAGGAAGGAGAGAAAATGAGCCGAGAGGAAGGCTGAGGTGAAGCCTAGTACCAGGAGGTTGAGCCACAAGCCATGAACTGAGAATGCCACATGGGTAGCTTTTGACCAACAACCGTACACAGCCGGCTGGCGGAATACTGAGACCGGCCAGACTGGACACTGGTGTGTAAGGCCGTATCACATCTTCATCTACAAAATATATATTGCTGTATTGGTCAAAATTTACTTTGGCGTACTAAATTAATGATTTCTATGCTGCTTTATGCCGCCTTAATAAATAATATTTAAATTGCAAGTTTAATTTAACAGATTTTTTTATATAGATTACATGTTCTTTTGTTCAGTATTCTTAATGACATAAAATACACTAGCAAAAAATATCAAATAATTTATTATAATAGACAATATATTTACTTTGCCACACAAATATTCAAAACAAATACAGGCACGTCAAAATGGATTTTAGTACTTTTAATCGTTAATGTCCATTGACCATTCAAAAATTCTTTAAGTGCGTCAAATGAATTAGCCATAAGAAAGTTCTCCACACTCCTAAAAAACATGTGTTTGTCACATTGCAGTTCTTTTACTTCGGCTGACAACTTGCTGAAGCACATTGAAGCCATTATAATACATGCATTATCACTTTTAAAGAGCCTTGCTCTAGGAACAATATTACATCTGTTTCTTGTTTCATGAACATGCCACAAAATCAACAGGGCTTTAACAAATCGGAAAGTATACATTTATAGGAAAATATAAAATATATGAGTCCCACCCGATTTTCATAAAAACCAATTCTTAAATAGTCAATACTAACACAACAAAAACAATTTGAAAAATAAAAAAAAAAAATGTTTACCAAAAACTTATGTATATTACATTAAGGTTATGTAACTGTTTCTTTGTAACAAGAAATTACATAAAATTATTCACACCACAAATAATAACTGAGAACATATACATAGGTTAACATATGTTGACTGTGAAGAATGCATATTGCTAACCTAATCTTACCTAACTTAGCTTAACCTTACCAATTTTGTTAAAAATCTCAGTTTTTATTTGTCGTAGGAAGAAATGGATGTCAAATTCGTGTTTAAGAGGGAAAATTACACTTGTTATATACATAAATTTTGGTATGAAAATGTTTTTTCGTACAAAATTGACATTTCCACAGAAAAACTTCTATGGACTCATTTGGTGTGGTCAATATTGACTAGTTAAAAAAATGATCGTGAAACATGGTTGGGACTCCAATGTCTCCTCTGTAATTAATAATTATATTGCAACGCACCATTGATACAAGCCTTAAGCAGGACATGGTGAGCCACAGGCATGTAGTTGAACACATTTTCCGTAAACGCAAAGTCTATTTGATATGTGTTATGAGTGACAGGTATGCTGTTAACTATAGCCACCTCCCAGTACTCCGACACACTTCCAGTGAAAGGTTCCAAACTGCCGTAACGAGACCACAAACCAGGATTCCGTTTAGTCAGACGAATCTGAACCTTCCCTGCAGCATCTACCGTTACATTACATGGCCAGTTGACAGCTGCTTCGAGTCGCAAACGCTGTACTTTAGAATTGATCTTGACACGCAGTAAGTTATCCTCTTCTAACAGAATGTGTACCTGGAAAAACAAAATAAAACAAATTAAAAATAGACAGGAGATTTTGGCCAAAAATTAAAAAAATTTAATATTCCTAAATAAATGAATTGTAACTAAAGGGATATAGTATGGCCAGAGAATTTAAATTTGTTTATTCCTGTGTGCTATTTATTATAAAACTGTATTCATCTAATTTTGTACATTACAATTTAAAGATTGCTTTCTTTGGAACAACCAACCAATCCACATGCATATGGAGTCAGTTAAAAAAATAATCTTAATATATAAAAATGAGTACCTGAAATTCGTTGTCATTTCATCACTTGACAACTACTTAACAGATTTCCTTCATCTTTTTTTTAAGTTTTAAACTTTTTGTAGAATGTTCTCCAGGAAAGAAAAATTAAAACAATCACAAAGAAATTGGAAAACTTTGGATAATTAACCGGGGAGTTTTAGTGTCATTTGTTTACTAACAAAACAAATGAAAGGAAAATTTTAAACATATGATGTAAATGTTTTTGGAACTTATTTGTTTTGTTTATATAAACATCAGTTGTATTTTATTTCTTGGTGATAAATTAGTTAGTTACTGAAAAGACTTTTGCATTAAGTACAAAATTAATATGCTGTATGAAATGTTGGTTATATAAATTAATAATTTATTAAGATATTTACCAACATTTCATGCAATTATGTCAGTGCAATTTATATTATAATCCCATTCATCGTATGAGTTAAAAGTTGTAGAGTTCACTTCGGGAAGGTTTCCAGTGTGGTTTTATTCACATCTGACCCTTAGGCTCCGCCCCACTGGCCTTTAAAGTTTAAATATTATTCTTATGGTATTATTTTATTTATGGTATTATTTTATTTATGGTATTATTTTAACAAAAGAACTGAATTGAAAACTTTCGAAACACGCTCACGAGGGGTATCAGGTTAAAGGTATTTTCTCTCGATTCATAATATACCATCAGATTGTAGAGAATACTATGTTTGTGGGCTCCACTGATCCAAAACAAAAATTCAATGTAATTCGATTCAAATGTTCCCGCGAGGTCGCAGGCCGAGATCCACAAATGGGGCTGTACAGTGACTTGGCGAGGTCACAGGCCGAGCTTCTCCATGAGGTTGCACACTGAGGTAGGGGCTAAAGGCAGAGTTCCCAAGTGAGGCTGCAGGCCGAACTTCCCTCACAAGTGACGGGGTTGGTACGCGAAGCTACCATAAATAAACTTAAACATTTATTGTTTATATGTTAATTTCTTAGCAAGGCACAGGGGGTAAACAGTTAGTAGAATATAAAAATAAAAGCAACACAATCTTGTCCAGCATCTTAATTTCTAATTAAATATTATTTCATACTGGTTTATAAAAGTTTTAAGCAATCCATGGCTATAAATGTCAAGCAAATATTATTATTAGTTATTTATTAATTACAGTGTTACATTAAATAAATTCAATAGTAAAAATAATAAATACAGTACAAACTCGATTATCCGGCCTCGCTTTATCCCACAGTTAGTATCATCCATGTTTGGCAAGTAGATAACAATAACAATCATTTAGAAGACAAAATTACAATTAATCGGAAGACCTTTTCAGTTTTGAAATGCAAGTGTCGTACACGAGTGTTTCGATTTTGCAAATTTCAGGTGCTGTATTGACTACTATCCGTAACAAAACTTTGGAGACTCGAGTTTGGATGACTATAACAACGAAACTAATAAAGCTATGGTGATGGGACTTGTACCAAAATTTTCACAATTTTATTGTGCGTTTATTGATGTAAACCAAAAATTTTTCATGCAACATTTGCATATTTTTAATGCGTGCCGAACAAAAAAATACACGATTTTACACGCCTTTCAACCAAATCTCGACTTTAAAAAATTGCTGAATAAAAACCCGTGCATGAATCGTTTTGAAACTTTAATACGTGATTGGTTATAGTGTTTATAACGTAATACTAAAATATAAAAATTGTTCGTCCATTAGAAAAAAAGTTGTTGTATATTTTGTACAACAACTTTTTCTCAGCAATGACTGATCGGAATAAGTTCAACTTTACACTGTTATAGAAAGCTAATTTTACATATTCAACTACAAATTGTGATAATCGTTTATAGTCCATCATGTATTTTGTAGCGATTTTTATTTGATAGCGTAGCGATGTGCACTCAGCCGTGAGTAACCGACCCCACCGATGCGCCTGGTCCGCCGGTATTCGTCCGGAATGCGGGGTTGCCCGGTCGAACTGTCGAACACGGTGAGTCACAGCGGTATGTCCACCACCCTCTACCCTCCGTAGTAAAAGAATGTCTTGAAACTATAAAACTATAAAAATTAACAAAATACGTACAGTCAGAGAAGAAACAATACCGCCTACATTAACTATTTTAACAATTAATTTGACTTTAATGTTTGACCAAAACATATGTATGAATATATATCATAGGCGATTAAAAATATCAAAAATATTACTGTTAAAACACAGAGCATTTATTTGTATGTGTATGGTTATCTTCTGTAAAAACTAAACAGTTTTTCGTCTCTCCTGTAAAATTTTCGATTTTTCTGATAGGCGGTATTGTTTCTCCACTGGCGATTTGGAAAATTAACGCAAGCTTGAGAGCTTCTCTTGTACGAGCCAGGATGACGGCAGGACTGGCAGCGACTCGGCAACGTCGCAATCCCGCCGAGCTTGTTACTCACGGCTGAGTGCACATCGCTACGCTATCAAATAAAAATCGCTACAAAATACATGATGGACTATAAACGATTATCACAATTTGTAGTTGAATATGTAAAATTAGCTTTGTATTACAGTGTAAAGTTGAACTTATTCCGATCAGTCATTGCTGAGAAAAAGTTGTTGTACAAAATATACAACAACTTTTTTTCTAATGGACGAACAATTTTTATATTTTAGTATTACGTTATAAACACTATAACCAATCACGTATTAAAGTTTCAAAACGATTCATGCACGGGTTTTTATTCAGCGATTTTTTAAAGTCGAGATTTGGTTGAAAGGCGTGTAAAATCGTGTATTTTTTTTGTTCGGCACGCATTAAAAATATGCAAATGTTGCATGAAAAATTTTTGGTTTACATCAATAAACGCACAATAAAATTGTGAAAATTTTGGTACAAGTCCCATCACCATAGCTTTATTAGTTTTGTTGTTATAGTCATCCAAACTCGAGTCTCCAAAGTTTTGTTACGGATAGTAGTCTCCCTTTCTCAAAAAGCGGTCCCTTGTTACTGCCTAATAATTTAATAATGCGCCTGAAGATCCGAGCTGGCAATGTTGTTTACTGTAGTTCAGTGTGGCTGGCTGGAAGAGTCCATTTCGTGAGTGGAGTAAGTGGAACAGTTCATTTTACATATACACCCTCGGCATTGTCAGTTTGTTGTTTATGTAGTAGAGTGAACACATTTTCTCCCTTTTTTAAGCAGTGGGTTATTAAATTTCACTTATTAAATTTAAATTTATTAAATTTAAGTTTAACTAAACTAACTTTAATTTATAATAAATTTAAGTTTAAGCAAACTAAGTTTAATTTAAACTCATTCAATTTAAATAAAAGAATTAATATTTAAGTAGATATATGTAATTTACATAACATTTATCTTAGAATATTTTATGGCATAGTTAAAACACAGTTGTATTTTTAAATATCTTTCGTATTATATGCGTCTAAGTTGGCGATCGTGATAAACATAGTTCGTTTCATTACAATTACTGCAGAGCCCGTTGTGTCACATGTAATTGTAGGCGCCCGCTTACGCAAGCTGTCTGTTATCAGTTACTAAACGTGTTTCTCCAACAAAATCAACTATTATGATTTATGTTTTATCCGGCTCTTATCGTATTCAACTTGACCTTCGCTACATTAGGCCGGATAACCGAGGTTGTACTGTATGTTTATGTATTTATACTTTTAAACTAATTATTTGCAACAGTAAAATAGGTTGTAGATATCCTTGATTAAAATGAAGATATTTTTTATATAAGAATATTTCATTTCTAAAAGGCAACAAAAATGTTTGTTACCAAACACTTTCATTCAATATTGTTATTTATTTATACTGTTTTACAGACCAACAAATTAAATATATGTCAGGCTGAGTTAAAAGCCATTTCTTTAACCCTTTGCACGCTCTATTCATTTTTTATAATGTTGCCACAGAGCCAAATTATGAAATATTTTTTTTTTATAATTACCTAAAGCCATTTTTTTTAAAGCGACATATAGGTTATATAAATAAGGAAAAAAATATTTATACATAAATACTTTTTTTTAATAACTTATGCAACATGTGTATGATAAGCAAAATGAGTTTTTTGAGGAAAGGTCTACAAACAAATATTTACAGTATAATGAAATAGAACAATATATGAAATCAAACAGTAAAATATGTAACATGAAAAGGAAGATATTTAATCAGTAACAAATTATAAATTAATTAGAGTTGCATTCATTTTATGAATAATCATCCATTGTGTGATATGCTTCAAAGCAAATTTCGGGGTGTAGTGCTGGGGTGATTTGTACAAGTTTTGCATGAATACACAGTTTCTTTACGCAAGCCTTTCCCTAAACAAACTACACATCTAGCAGTCCCCTTTGGTCTCTTCTGAATAAAATGCGGTTTCTTGTTCAGACGTTCTATGGAGGGTGTTGCTGCGTGACTGGCTCGACCGCGTCGCCCACGTCTTGAAGTTGGTTGCGCTACTTTGTCAGCTACAAGGTCCCTCACTAAACTCTTCCTGAATTCTTTGTGTGTCATTGCTTTCTGTAGGTTTTTATTTTGTATTTCCTTGTACAATATGTATGAATTTACAATTCCTACCTCTAACAGCCAAAAAAATGTTTTTCGGTACCACTTACGTGTTCTCCTCATAAATTGGTATGAAGATACAAAATGATCGCTTCGATCTACTGCTCCCATGTGTTTTGTGTAGTCTACGACCACATTTGGTTTGGATGTTGGTGGTCTATTTGGCCACTTACTTTGTACATCAGTCATATCAGACCTACTAACTTTATTGTTCGTAGTTAGCATATGTACAGTTCTTTTATCTCTCCAAGAAACTACCAGAGTATTATCTTTTCTTTGAGCAAGGACTTCCCCCTTTTTAAATTTTTTAGTTTTCATTTTTAGGTTAGGAGGCATTCCCACTCTTGTTGGCATAACAGTACCTGTAAGGAAACAACCTAAACTAAGCAGTTCCCTTGCTAGTGTAGTATCGATCAGTATATACATGTAAGCCAGTTGTAGGTTTGCTAGGGTCCTTCAAAATAACTGATTGACACAAAGATTTGACTATCTGTGTAGTTTTCAGAAGTGTTGAATTGGATATAATTTCTTGTTTCCCAAAGTAGGGAATGACGTCATATATATAACCATTTGCACAGTCTGATATGACAAAGAGCTTCATACCAAACTTTGTTGGTTTTTGTGAATTATATATCCTAAAACTTACTTTGCCTTTGAAAGATATAGTACTTTCATCTACAGCAACCCTACTACTTGGAGTATAAAATAATTTACTCATACTACTAATATGATCAACAATAGGCTTTATTAGAAAACCTTTTTCTCTAGCGTCACCCTGACCTTGATCATGTGTAAAATGAAGTTGCCAAAAATTGTTGAGGAACTCATTTTTGGAAAATACATTACTGAAAAATGGAATACGAGATTCTAGTTTTGTGCTAAAGTACTCCTCAATAGAATTCATCGGAATTAGGCCCATGTTTATTATAACACCAAGGAAGGCTTTCAAATCTTGTAAATTTATGCTATTCTATCTTGACAGTCTGGATTGTGGGGACACATGTTGTATTTTTTTATTTGCATACATGTTTGTTTCTTGAACAATGTGAGTAATTATATCATTGTTAAAGAAAAGTTCAAAATATTCAATTGGTGTTGAATCTACAGTAAATGTTGATGGTAGGTTTGTTCCAATATTTACATCATAAATAGGTATTGTGTGACTAGGACCTGGATCATTGACAGTAACATCAATCCAAGAATGGTTTTGTGTACCTGAAGTTGACAGCTGAATTTGATTTTGTTCAGAGTCACTATAATTATCGTCACTTTCACTTACATTATGTAAAATAATATCCTCTTGCTCATCTTCCTCAACCACGTCAACTACTGTTGAAAATGACGCATCCATAACACCAAGAACAAATTCATCAAAATTTGCGTCGTCCGGGTTGGCCATAATAAACAACAATATTATTTACAGGTATTCTATTTACACAATATATACAAGTCAATGTCACTATTCAACACTTATTCTAGTCTATTTACACAATATATACAACCACGATATTACCAAAACACATAATAAAAACCCAACTGTTGATGTAAAAGCAAAGACACGATGTGAGGTTAGTAAACAAACAACAACTGCTGGCCGCGGACAAACTCGCACTGGGCGCTAGGGCGCCAGCTGTCAAACAATGAGTCAGCTGTATAACCGGTTTTATCGATCAATAAAGACCCGATGTTGCTAGTACCCATTAGCGCAGGTGAAGAGACAACAATAGGCAGTTATTCTACTATGTTCGGAGTATTCTCGGCTATTATTTTTTATGCTAACGTTAATATCGTGACCTTGCGAGATACATCGCTTATGGCGTTATAGGTTTATTTTATCTCGCGAGTATACTCGCTTATGGCGTGAAAAGGGTTAGTATTGTCTTAATTCCTATTAATGGTTAGGTGTAAGAGAGGACTTTTCAGTCCTATTCTCGCCAATTTTTGCATAATTTGTACAATAGTCATTTTTCATGTCATGTCATTTCATTTATAAGTTGTTTAATCTAACCTAACCATAAAGTTAACTTGAAAAATTAATCCAATAAACACCATAAAAAATCAGTAACAAAGAAAAACAACCAGAAGTATAACAAATGATTCAATAGAAAACTTCTCCAGTAAAAAATGATTAAAGAAGTAAAAAAGCAACCTCTTTAATAATAATGACCTGATAAAGAACAATAAATATTTATCTTGTGTTAACTGTAATGTGCTTATACTTTATTTGCTATTTTGGAATACATTAATTGCTTTTTTGTGTGGATACGTTGCTGTTTTATAATTCAAAATCTAGCAACACAATTAAGTTTCAAACCATTACAAACAAATACTACATAATAACTGTACCAGTGTCCTGAGAAATGGCTTAATTTGCCCATAATGCCATAATACAATTAAAATATTGTTTCTTTCTAGTCCTATTTTATTTGCAATTTTAAGTGCAGACGTATTCTACAAATATTAACATTCAATAGTTTAGTGTTTAGATAGTATTATTATTATCAAAATGATAAATTTACCAACGATGAAAATTTAAATATGTACAAGAAAAACGATAATAAAGTAATATGTAGAAGTGTAAAACAACAATAACTCCAAACAATCGTGCAACACGGTTAAGTTAAATGTTAATTTTATAGAAAAAATTGCTGCTGTTCGCAGCAAGATAAAAGCCTAATTCCACCTTCTCTTTAAAAAAATATTCAATCAGTTTTGCTCATCCATTAATTAAAATTCAAAATGACCATGCATTTTTGTGATCTTTTTTAAATGGTTATCCGGTAGTAATAGAAAACTAGAGTACAGATATATTTTCACAATCAGGGTTTGGTGTAAAGGAGGATATATATGTGTACGATATGCGATGATGAAGGGATGAAGTTTGTACAAAGAATGTATTAACATGTAAAAGGAAAATGAGACCTAGGTGGTTCCCTAGTCCTCTCAGACTGCCACTTTTTGCTCCAAGTTGAAATGGTAGGATATTCAGGGGTAATTATTACCTTTTTTATTTTCAGAATGAAAATTACGAAACCATTAGTTTTGAAACAAAAATATTTTAGGTCCGATATTGTCAAAATCTGAGTGAATGAATTCCATTTTGAGTACTAACCTCTGCAGATTTAAGTGCACACTGCGGCACGTGTCTTGTGCTCTGTCCAGAACACTACTAAGACATTTCAATAATTAATGTAAGTTGTACACAAACAAAAACAATCTTATTTTCACTTACATCGGGACCGGACGTTTTCGTGTAGAACACAAGGCTTATAGAACCGACTTGCTGGAACCAGTCCATTTGAAACAGTCGGTTTTGAGCTTTGGTACCATTTTGCTGATTATTTGCTAGAACAAATAAACATTTAATATACATATCTTTATATATGTGTTGTATCTCTTAAATTGCTGTAATTTAGAAAAGAAAATTGTAATAAAATGTTTAAATTGGACAAAATGCAGGATTTCGTTATTTTTAAGAGTGTGGTTATTTATAATGATAGGAAAAGAGTTAAGCTGCTAACACAAAGATAAATAAATAGTTCCAAAGAATTGGCAGAAACTTCCCCCATATTAAACACTTAAAAATCAAAACTTTGAAAATAACAGTTTGATTCCCAAATATGTTTTTTGCAACAACTCAAAAACTAGTCAACTTAGAGACATGCAGTTTTTACTAAAATATTTTTAATTGTAATTTACATTTTCCTGAAAATTTTATCAAAATCCTTAGTCGTTTTTGAGAAAATTCCATTTTTGTATGTTTTTTGCCCATAAAAATAAAAAATCTAAAATTTAAAAAAGTGAAAAAAATGGTCTGGAGATATTGGCTAATTACACCTTCATACCAAATTTTATAAAAATTGATCCAAAAATTGCCTGCAGCAAACTACACACACACAGACAGATATCAAAAAATGTTTTCCAAAAAACCAATTTTTTGGGTTTAGGGGACACTAAAAGGTATTTTTAGACCAACTTGTAAATCATTTTTTTTGGACTATCACAATACTTTATGCTAACGCATATGGAAGAAAGTAAAAAATCAGTTAAAATTATGCCAAATAATAATTCAAGTTATTCCAAACACTTTGTACAGCATTTATTTGAGCAAAAACTTGTTCCTATTATATTTATTATATGGCGGTTCTATGCAAATATTTTTATCATCTTAAGGCGGATGGGATACACCAGTATTCTGAACACTTAAAGTGAGGAAATATCTTTAGGTCAGATAGTACAAAACACTATTTTTTTTGAGTAATAGTGCCTGATTATGCGAAATCCATCCATTATGGGGCACTAATTTTATGCCAGACATAACCCGTTTAAAGCTTTACCAAAAATTAAATGAATTATACCTTGGTACATATAATTTTCATTGCATTTTCAATTTAAAGTTACATTCCATAATGTTTTAAATTTTGTTAAGTTTACTGTCTTGGATATACGTCATTGGATTCATAATAAAAGAAACATAACATATTGTTCTTTCAATTATTTTAGCAAAAATAAATACATGAATAAATAAAGTAACCCCGTTAATAAATCATTAAATAATATACACTTCAGCAGTGCCTTCAATTTCTGTGATGCATAGAACATACACCTGTGTACAGTACTACTGCATTCTACTCGATATGGTATGCATTTCCTTATGAAATGGTGACGTAAACAAAGGTCAGGCTTGCTTATCACTGCTTATTATTTAACCTACTGAGGAGGTAAATAATCCATTTGACGGATTCATAGATTTTGTGATGGATCAGAGGTATTCAACTGTTTTATATATATTAGTCTGAATTACATTTTGGTTTGGATGGCGTTCCTGGAGGGGAGAGGGTTGTCGGCGAAGATGTAATGTCAATGTCTTCTTCTTGTGATGTTCTCAGCTGTCCCACCACACACTTTTGGAGAATTGACTCGTAGTTAACCCAAGCATGGACCTGTTTCATCAATGTTATCTTTATTATTAGACATCTTTCACATTATCATTTTATTGTTTCAAATAAAACTAGTACTCAGTGGCTGTCAGGCGTACCAAGTTATTTACCAAGTACCGCCGGCGTGGTGGCTCAGTGGCTAAGGCTTCGGACTGCGGAGGGCAAGGTCCAAGGTTCGAATCCCCACTGAACCAACGGTCGGTACTTCACTCGTTGAATAAAGTTGACGCACAGGCCTGTAGGCCCATGTCAACTGGCGAGTGAAGTTAAATAAAAATAAAAAAAAAAAATTTACATTTTGATCCTGAGACTATTCAAGAACCAAGAACTTTATTTTCCATTAAGTAAACTAGTTACAACAGGCATCATCAATTGTAACAATGGCAAATTTAAGATGTCCAACATTTCACAATTCATATAATCTTCAATAGTATGCAATGCTTTACTCTTAAGCCACTTAGATACAGTATAACTAAATTTTTTGCAATGAAGTAACTCAACAGAAATTGGTAGTTCATTGTACAGCAAACTTTTGATACTTAAAACTATTAAACCATTAATTTAGTCAACATTAAGTTTAAACCATTACGAGTGATATACGTAGCAAATGTGTCATCATGGACAGTGGACGGAGGCTGAAAGACGCATATGCTGCGTTATCGGACTTTGAGTAACACAAACTACTTGTAATTCTTATTGGTGCCGCTAGTAAGCATTTGATTGCAGTCACTCAGTGTCGTTATTTGTACAATACTTATATTCAACACTGGTAGATAGCACTCAAAAGTGTACCCTTTGATTTTTGTCAATTTTGTTTGTTGCAATGAAGAGGAACAGTTGCATGTTTTGCTCGCTATGGGGGATAATTTATGTCTACAAATAAATTTATTATAATTAGGCTTATATAAGTATTTGTATCTAGGAATATACATTATAAATGAATACATAATAAGATGCGCCTTTTATAAAGTAACAAAGATATGCAGTAAACGATAGCAGAACATAAAGTGTCGGGAACAGCAAACCATTCACGGGGACTGACTAGCGGGGCAAACAACTCTGACCACTAGGCTCAATGCCTCTAGTTTTCTCTACCTATGGGTTAACAAGGTTTGGTTTGTGTCTTGTGTTGTACTCATGCATTGAATTGTGATCATTAAAAAAGTCAATTTTTGTTTTTACATATAGTTCAAATAACAGTTTATTATAGATACACGTAAGAGTCATAACATTGAATTGTTAAAAAATTATCCTGCACGTGTCTGTCTTTGACATTTCACTTACTATTCTAAGAGCCTTCTTTTTCCAAAAAAAGGCCTTTTTACAGGGCAATAGGTCAAGTAATTGATAATAACTTAACAGGGAGGCATGACATGAGCAAACTTATCTCAGAAGATAAGTCTATTAATACATATAATGGGGCAGTTCTGAAACCCAGCTACTTGGGTGACAAAGTGTTGAGGAGATTGTAGGTTCTATGCTCGGTCCTCTCAATACCGACACACCGTCTGCTCAATGGTTGCCATTGAAGTGGACACTACTAGAAAGGTCTTGGGTGTCCATGTCGGATGATAGTCAAGGTTCAGATGTGTGTCAGGATTGTCAATTAGCTGAAAATCGGACCAATACTACATGGTTCGGATTCCACATAAAGCTGTAGATCCCTTAGTTGCCCTAGCTAATGAGCTATTCATAAATAGCTCTTTCTGAGGAACAGTCAACCTTAGTTAGTAACAATGACTACACTCGTTCATCTACACTTAACAAACTCATTCACCCATATCTTGATGATTAGAGTCTTTATAATGAACATTGAAATAACGTAATGATGTATTGCTTGTTGGCTGCACAATAGGATGCAATATTGTGCAGGGGGTCCGATGATGGCCGGTGGTGTTTGGCACACATCTGGAGGATACATATGAATGTAGTTTGTAAGGTTTTTTTTTAGTTTTTATGATTTCCTACTAAGTTAATAAATATGTGAATGAGTGTGTGGTCCAGTTGGAGAGAGCGTGTGTGAGGGTGTAAGTGGAATTTCATAATTTTATTTTTATTTCTAAGTCTGTTAATTTATTTCATACTTGTAATTACATATATCATTTCACTGTGATTATTAATATTATTTACTTTAAGACAGTTAATTATTTTTTGTATTATATTAGTAATTGTTACTTTTATTCAGTTGTAATTACTACATTTAATAACAAAATTGCTATAATTGTAATTATTTTTGTATCAGGTTAAGTGGAAGAAGGGACTTTTTAGTCCCAACTTCGCCTGATTAAATAAAGACGTATTTCATTTTCATTTCAAATAATATTCCACCACACTGATATGATTTGAAAATGTGTGACAAATGATGTTAGTTTTATTACTAACTAAAGGTCACTTTTTTTGGGAAAATACCTTTTTACACAAATATATACACACTACATATATGAATTTAATATCTGCTAACGCTCCCACCTATTACTGACAAGTCAGAAGACTAAATTCCTAAACATGCAGTTCCTCTATCATTTATTTGTCTACGGAAAAATCAATAACTAGATTTCAATGGAATCCTGAATATTATGCATAACTGAGGTCAAGAATATCCAGTAATCCCATCATAAACTGTGCTTAGAGCTACGCTACCAGAATATTTTCTATATAAATATTCTATTATTTATTTTCTGATATTATTAACTGGCCAATTATACCGAGGTATAACTTTTTCTTCAATTAACTAGTACAGCAGCATTTCTATATTTACAGAAACGACAATGCATTTCTTTATTGCATAGAAACAATGAATATTGTGCTCGCGTGTGGCTTCACAGTACACATGTTCGAAAGGTTGATATACAGCTTAACAGGATTGATGATGGCTATCAGCGACTCCCTCATTGCAACCCCTCTACCATAGCTTCCAGTACTATGCGACATACCTCTTCTGTGTATAAGATTAAAAGAGATCTCAGAAAGTTAAAAAAGATCCCATATACTCTGAATCTCCCAATTTCGCAAGATATTCTATATTGAGCAGGCCGACTTAAATGTAGAAAATCATTTCTTCTACCAGCTTCCCAGTTAATCCCAAACGAATTTTCACCAAAAACCAAGCGTTAATTTGGGATATGTTTGATGGTCGAAACAAGTTTCTGGTATCAGACACTTTGACCATCTTCGGTGGAATGAACCTTCCTTATAAGGAATGGACCATGTTTAGTCCATTTTGCACGGAAGTGGGAAGATGCAACTACTGGAATTATAAGTGGGGAATGGCAAATGATCAGTCATATGATTGTGGGGTCGAAATTCAAACTATAGCTCACATAGATAATGATTGCCCATTACATTCTTTTCAGGATCTTCATTCAATCGAAGAAGTAGGTTACGAAACCTGGATTCAGCTCTGAGATGGGGTCAATTTTCAATTGTTTTTTAGATTTTATTTTCGGTCTCATTTTTCATTTTTTATTCCACATACTTTTAATTTGGTAGCCGACTTTTAAAGTCTTATGATATCTACAGGTATACTGCAAAAATGAACAGATAAAGTAAAGATACAACTTTGATTTCTAGTCTTACCTCATTGAAAATTTTGGTTGCATCAGTCCCAACACCTTTCATAAGTTCCTCAGCTCCTCCAGGATGGAATTCCATATAGCTTGTTACATTATACACTTTTCCTGTATAACAAATAATAAATAAATAAATGTATTTCAGTTAATTAACGACTTAATATATCCAATTGGGTGAAACTAATGAAAAATAAGTTTCTTTAAAAAAAAAAACCATTATATAATCTAACTGACTAATCACTGTCATGTTAAATAGAGTTTGCCAAGGTTTATTTTTGTTATGTAATAACATTTAAAAAGAACGTTCTTTAAGAAGAAAAACAAATACTATACTAAATATTCTGCTCGTATCTGCTATTATTTTTGAGTTTATTGAAACAAACTTGCAACATACAATAACGTCTTTTGGCAGGTAACTACTATTTGGCAGTATAAAGTATATCTAGGACTAAACGCAGATAAATATACTTTGATGAAATTAAAATTCATCTAATTAAAAGTTTCAATGCTGACTAAAGCCGTAACACACAGAGAAGGTTTTTTTTACATATTTTATACAATATATATATATACTACTGTATCATATATACAGATCAGTATAAATTGGGCCATACAGATTGCGACCTGCATGTTATATTTAATGCATGTAAAGATTTCAGCAGTGGAGAGTAAACATTCCACTGCTCTGTCGCTGTACATCATGGGTGTGACTAACTTCTTTCTGTCTTCAAGTTCTAGTTCATGTTCAACTTCAGCAACAGTGTTTAGTTGTGCAAAATAATTATGAGAATGCTAGTTTGTTTTATTGTTATTCACTAATTACATTAATATTCATTATGTAATTATTAATTGTTATTTGAATACTAAATAATGATTTAATTTAATCATATTAAGTTTGATTCGTTGGTGTTGATCAATCCAACCAATGGTCACTGCTGCTGATGATCAATAGGCTAGACTTGCTAATGCGCAGCCAAAAAGCGGCCTACCGTCTACCTAAATTCCATGACAAAATGAAATGACAAAGTGGGGGAAGATTAGTTCTCTATCTCACTTCCACCAATCAGTACATCCCTCTTGCATCAGTGTGTTTAATAGGTTGCAATCTAAGCAGCCTATCTGTGGTAGCATTATTATTGTAATAATACCTGTTTACCCATGCTTTTCTACGGGACAAAATAAACTCATTAGATTGAGATATACCTAATTAAATTTTACATTCCAGTATGCCTGGACCGTAAAAAATCTGAATCCACCATACAAAGTGTATAAAAAATAGCATCCATCAAATTGTCATAAAAAACAAATTTATGTTTTTTTTAATACTTACTGCAAACATCATAAAACTTTTGTAATTGAATTTGGAATTTATTTTATTTTGTAAATTAGCTTTTTTCCAATGTATTACTGTGGCTTTATCTGATAAAACAGACCCGCTTATCCTTCATACACCCCTCCCTTTCCCCTTCAATTTATCTTACTTCTTTTCCCTATGATAGTTTGATTATTATCTTCCCACCACCCTGCATTGCGTAGTCAGCTGAATTGTTTCTCCTTTGTTGACCTTGGCATTTCATCTTGGTCTATTAATACTTGTGTGTACAGTAGCAAAATTTGCTTTGCTCGTTTGCCAAAATCAGACTTCTATCGCAGTCTATAATTAGTTGGTCACACCTTTCAAGTGATGGCTTTCAATCGAGATGACAAACTTAGAATTTAATATTTATGTATCATTTATATTCAATTTGTGTAAATTTTCGTAAACTGCTATAATAAATCTAGTAAAATATTTTTCCTCATTAGGAATTAAATTTTTAATTATTTAAAAATATATCAACACTCTTGCTTGTGAATAAAATGCTGCGTCAAAATTCAACATAACCAGTAAGGTACTATGAACCACAACTCTATGAGTTGTGCAAGCATAAACATATGTGGGTTTCATTTATTATATTTTATGCCAATAAATCATAAGTTTACTTGTATTAACTTGTTATGAATTGTCAATTTTACATTTCATGTAATTTAATTTAGTATTATTCGACTCATCGTTGATGGCCTGTAAACAGCACATGCCTGACAAATTTTTTTCCCCACTACGCACTGTCATATGTTTTTAGTACAGTTACTGCCAGAAGTATGGATCTGTCATAACAACAATGTTCTCACTTGTCACAGTGTTTACATTGGATCTTCTATTGTGTTGTTTATCAATTGCGTTATAATTGAACTATTCTTAATTGTTTAAATTACAGAATAATTGCCAGTTTCATCAACATAACTAAATTTGTTCTAAACATAGTTAAAACATTTTACCATTATTGATTATTTTTTGTACAGAACTGTACCTTACAGCTCACTGCCGCTGGAGGGGACCTGTGGTTGGAAAAGTAAACATTTGCTCCCCTCTACACCATTTAATTTGAGTTATGAATATATTTATTTTAATTATACTAAAATGTTGTCTTATGTAAGTTAAATATTTTCTGTTAATAATAATAACTCAATAACTCGTTTATTTAGCCAAGAGACAATTACATGCATTAGCCATGTCAATATAAACTTAAATATAAATATATATAATTATACAGTCGAATGAATCATAAAAAATTTAAATTAACATCACACTTAAAGAGTAAAATGAAAGTTGTCCCTTAGACAGCAAACCCATCAGTGAAACATTCCCGGACACTGTAGTAACATTTCTCAATGAGGACGCTTTTGAGCTGTTTCTTAAACGCTGCAGGGTTTGCTTCCAGCTTAAGCTTTAAAGGAAGAAGATTATAAAGCTTTATGGCACTATACAAACATTGTTTTTCAAAAAAGGTTCTTGAATGAGCTGGAATTTCAATGGTGTAAATATTTCGAAGTAAGTATGAATGAGATTTTTGACTGTTAAAAAGGTCTAAATTATTTTTAACAAAGGTCAGTGTTTCTAATATGTAAATTGAGGAAAAAGTTAAAATTCTCGATGAGCGGAATGCGTTTTTGCAAGACTGTCGGTAATCCAAACCATGAATCACTCGAACAGCCTTTTTTTGAAGACGAAGTACAAACAAAGTTCTTTTGCTTTCACATCCTCATATTGGCACTGCATAAACCAAGTGAGGATAGAGTGAGCCATAGTAGGCAGTCATCATAACATCAATTCCTGCGGTCTTTGAAAGCTGTCGTAGTAAAAATACTGATGAACTCACTCTACTACAGACAGTGCCAACATGGGCATGGAAACAAACATTGTCGTCTAAGGTTAAGCCTAAAAATTTAGTTTGGTGAATAGCTTCTAGCTCAACATCGCCCAAAAGTAACTTAAACTGATTTTCCTCGTTATTTCTGATTGAAAAGTTCAAGAAATGAGTTTTTCCTGCATTCAATTTAAGCAATTTTTCATCAAACCACTGCAGGAGGTTATTAGATTGAACAAAAGTATTCATTTCAAGGTCTTCCCTAGTGGAGCCGGACACTGTCAGGGACGTGCCATCCGCAAATAGGCACACCGTCCCATCCCCAAGGCAAGAAGATAAGTCGTTGATATAGATAAGGAACAGAACGGGACCGAGGACAGACCCCTGGGGGACACCACAAGTGATATTACCCAGTGACGAGGCATAAGGCCAAGAGCATCCCATTGAATCCACTCCAGACACCTCTATATACTGATATGGGTCCTGTAAATATGAGGAAAACCATTCAAGTTTCAGCCCTCTTACGCCAATCGAGTTCAGTTTATTTAGTAGAAGGTCATGGTTTACAGTGTCAAATGCCTTACTTAAGTCAAAAAATATTCCAGATATAAAATCGCCTCTATCAAGGGCTTTGACGATATCTGAAATCATACAGAACATGTCGTTGGTAGTTGTTTTACCTTTTACAAAGCCAAATTGGTTTTTAAATAGTATTTCTTTTCTTTCCAAGAAATCAGTTAGCCGTGTGAGAGCTGCTTTTTCAAATATCTTTGATATTGTTGACACTATGGTTATCGGTCTAAAGTTATCATATTTACAGTCATTAGCTCTCTTTGGTATTGGTCTTACAACAGCAGTCTTTAGCTTGGTCAGAAATTGGCCTTGCTGGAACGAACAATTTATGAGATGAGACAGAGGCTTTGCAACTATAGGTACTATTTCTTTTAATAAGGAGGGTGACGACTCATCTGATCCTGCCGATTTTTTGTTTTTCATGTTCAAAACTATACTTACAACCTCATTTTCATCTATTTCTCTTAGAAATAGAGAGTTAACTGATATATTATCTCTATATAGTTTGTCAGGCACATTAATTGAATGAGTACTAATATTTAAGAAAAAATCGTTTAAATAATCAGCAATTAACTGTGGTTCAGTTATTTCTTTATTGTTATGATTAACAATAGTGGGTTCCTTGTATTTCTTAGGCTTGTTCTTAGTATCATTTATTATGTCCCACATAACTTTACTTTTATTACTCGCTGTATTAATTTTTTCTAACACTTTTTCTGACTTTAACTGCCTTATAGACTCTCTGAATTGGTACTTAATACGCTTATAATATTCTTTCATATAATGTGATGAATGTAGGTCTTTTGTTAGCAAATACGTGTCATGAATATGTTTTCTTAATTCCAGCATATCTTTCCCCAGTTTCAACTTGTCTGTTTGGTTTTTCTTAACTCTCTTGATTTGCTGTGGGAAGGCTACGTTAAAAAAATAATTTAGCTGGCTATGGAATTCATTGAATTTTTCATTCAAATCAATGATCTGGTACATCTGTATCCAATTTTCTTTCATAAGCAAGGTTTTGAATATTTCTTTAGCAGCTGGAGAAAATACTCGTGTCAGTCTCGATTTAATTTTTTCCTTTATTTTCAATACACCACGGCTAACTGTGCCAATCTGGGCATGGTGATCTGAGAGGGCTGACACTACAACTTCGCTGATTATTTAATTTGTTTCAAAATCAGTAAATAAGAGATCTATCATTGTTCTCGAGCCATTTGCTTCTCTTGTATATGATTCAATCGTATTTCTGAGACCATAAGATTTCATGAGGGTTGTCAATCTATGTGCAGCAAAGGTATCTTTTGACATATCGATATTAAAATCTCCGATCATGATTGTTTTTACATTGTTCTTTCTATACTTGTTGAGGCAGTAACATATTTTATCTAAGAATATGTCATGTTCATACTGGGGTGATCTGTACCCTGCTATGATCAGTAGCTGTTCTTGATCAATATACAGCTTAACAGCAGCCAGCTCACAATATCCTTCCACACAGAACTCTTTTACATCTAATACATCATACTTTATATTATTATTTTTTTTAATATACATGCAACTCCTTTTTCCATTTTTAATCGGCAATATGCAGTAGCACTGCAATATCCTTTCAAGGACAATATTTCGAATTCACCTATCTTTAAATTGTGCTCGGTTACACAAACCACATCAGGATCTTCTTTACTGGTGAATATTTCAAATTCTTTTTTTTTTTTTTAACTAGGCCTCTAATGTTTTGGTGGAGGATTTTTAGACTCCCCGAGCGTAGGTCGCCCACAGCCCGTCTGGGTCCATCCACCGAATCCCGTACTGCTTGCGGCTCATCGCTAAAAAAGACCTGTTGTAATAAACACGTCCACCAGCCCTACTTGTGGACAAACCGGTAAAAGTGCATGGAGAGGGCCGTGGAAGTAAAACAGATGGTAAAGCACGCGGGGGCTGATGGATGGAGTTACTCAGGAGTGACGACAACGTCCGTTTCCCAGTTAAGTTCATGTGCAGTCCATGTCGAGTGTGGCATGAACGACCCATTAATGAGAGGGACAAAAAAGACACGTTTGGGAAGTTTTCAACAAGTTCCTTGATGTTGTCAAGTCCTTGAAGTTATTTATTTTAAGTTTAATATTTTTATTCACTGTTATTTGCTTGTTAATAATTTATTTCTAAGACAAGACCATTTCAAGGGCATGTTGTATGAAAAGTGAATAGTACTTTTGGCGTTGATTTGATCATTTGGTAGACACTCTTAATTCAGATCGAGTTGGTATTCTAAAAGAACTTAATTTTAAATGTAAAACTTCACCATGGAGAGATGGCAGAAATCGAAAATCAATAACAATTAAAAACTGGTAAGATGAGAGTACTTATTTTATCAACAAAACAACAGGTAAGAAGGACAGAAAAAATAATAGCATTATAAAATCACTTGTAGTAACTAAGTACATTGAGTTGAAAATGGGCATTAATGTTGTCAACCAAATGGCGTAACATTATTCAGACGTACCACCAAATAAAAACCTTCAGATGGTACAACAAGGTTGCAGAAAGCTTTCTTTTTGGTATTTGCATTGTTAATGCATGGTTTTTTATAAAGATAATACTGAACCAAACTCCAAATGTCTGTCTATCTTCAAATTCATTCAAGGTAAGCGTAATCTTGGAGCTAATGGGTCTTGAAGAATATCTGTCAACAATTGTATAAATAACAGGCCAACACTATCTACAAGAGACTGATATTTTTGTTGGTATTGGACCAAACAGAAGGGGTGTAAGAAAAACATGCAACATTTGTTACAAGAAAATTGCACAACTCCAAGGCAGAAAACAATAAAAACCCTGATTTAAATTCATTACATATTGCAAAGTGTGTCGTGGTCAGGTTTTTATGTTTAAGAGATACTTCAAAGAAATTCACAAGTAATATGAAAGGTGATTTTGAAGTATTCAACTGTTCCTTGATTTTATTTTGACAGTTACATATTCATATTTTCATTTGTAGTATTTAGATATGTCTTGATATTAATAATAAATTCATATATCACACTTGTAATCCCTTTCATTGTGTTCATTTTTATGAATCCTATGTAGAACTTCCGCTTGTACCAATCAGTACTACGATTAACAGTAATTTTAGTCGCTGAGTAACACGCTGTAAATGAACAACAAGTATTTAGCAAATGTTCTATTGATAGACAACCTTCCTGACATGAACATAGTTCATTTACAAACCCCTAGAAGTGTCCGGGATCTAATACACAGCCATTTAACGGAAACCTTGCCTGACGGGGCTGTGGTACCGATCAGCAGTACACGTCAATTTTAGGAATACTTGATGTCGCACTGATCGGGAAGACATGGCAGCTAATCAGTTAAAACACACACACAATTGTCTTGGAATCTCAAATCTAAATAATTAAAAGAATAATTAATTACTATTAATTAAAGGGGACATTAAATCAGTGTTATCTTTGAAAAGTCCAATAGATTTTATGTTCAAAATAGAAACCTTCATTTTATATTATATTAAATAAATTCAATGCAACTTTTTTCTCTTACCTTAAATTGATCTAAACTTTAAAAAATTATTTTATTTCATTAAGAGCAAAATTAGAAAACTGTTTTTGACTTTGCATATCAGATTTTGTAGACATAAAATTATAGATAAATGAAGTAATGACTGACGAGAAGTAGGCTTACTAGAGATTTGGAATATTGTTAGACACAGTGATCTTGAACTAGGGATTTTTAAAAATGTTCTTGCTAATTAAATGGCATGGTAAATAATGATAACATTGTAATGTAAATTCCTCACCTCTAATACTAAGCCAAGCATCATCGATCTTGTTATGTTGTGCCAATTGTGCCTTGGTTACACTTAAATAAGCGCCTCCTGTTCCAGCCAAATCTTTGCCAGAGTTACCAAGCCTTATCCAATCCATTAAAGATCGCCCAGGCTTTAGGGCTACCTTGTTGCGTGGATTACCTGAAAAGAAAGTTTAGTAAGTTTAATTTTCATAAATTATAAATGGACTGGCTTGTTCTTGGGAACATGCTCTTACACGATATTGTTTCTTAAAATCGAAACAACAATAAGGACAGCAGTCTCTTTGGGGAAAAGCAACAAATGGCATGATAAAAATAAAATTACTTTGAATCATTATAATTTATTCTGATTAACATTAGATGAAATTGCCAGTGGCTCCGACGTACTCTCCTGAGTGTGGTTCATCCTTGCATGGGTTTTACTGGTGAGCAATCTCATCCTTCCACACCGCCTGCCTACTCTGTCACCAATGGTGCTTTGAAGTAACATTTAAGCTGTTGGTTTCCTGGTTTCGTGTTAGAGAGAGAATAAGTGAGGTCCAACGGCTAAAATTTAGTTCAGCACCACCCTTCTAGTGGATACCACGCATCTACCCACCAGTACACCTATCACCATTATCTACCTAAACTATTAAGTTTATACACTTCTTACTCTAGAATGAAACAGCCATAAAAACTCACAAGCCTGGGAAAGAAAGATTCAGCGTTGGAGAAACTGAAGTAAGGCCTGATACAAATAGTATCAAAAAATAAGTTTGAGTTCTTAGTTTTAACTTTCATCTGGTAAAGTAAGACCTCCTTTAACTTTGTCAAGTTGTTATAATTGTTTTAATAAAACTAAATTATCACTGGAACTGTATAGAAAGGTGTTTTTACTGTAAAATATGTGTTTCATATAGTATTCTTTTAAATTAATTTTGCATAATCCTTGATTTCTTTTAAAATTTTATAAAATGATAAAGCCATAAGATGAAATTCTCATAGTAACACGAGTACAAGAGTTACTAAAATTTTATTTTAAAGCATTTATGTAATAATTGTTGCAGCACAACACCTCAAGTAGACATCTGCTCAATAGGTGCTATCGATTTGGACATTGCTAGAAAAGTCTGAGGTGTCCGGGTTAGGTGTAGTCAGGGTCTGTAAGTTGTGTTGGAGAAGTGAATATCAGACTTGTCAATTACCTGAAAATTAGACCAATATTACACAGTTCCGATTCCACGTTAAGCTGTAGGTTCCTTAGTTTCTCTAGCTAGGTCGGACTCAGTTAGTACCAGGACTTAACAGGTCATCAATACTCATCCTACACTCAAGTAATCATTCATATTTCCCTTAAAATAAGTACAAGCTCTGTCAGTATCTCAAATCTGAATAATTACCTGGCCTCGTAATAACACAGGACTCTACTAATTGCTGAAGCTTTGTGACACATCAGACGTGTTAATAAACCATTTACAAAGCTACATTTAAGGATGGTAAGTACATTTTAAGGAGATGCCTGAACACATGTTTAGTAAGTATGCTGTTCAGTTTATACACCCCAGTTTGTCAGATTATTAATGGTAAACTGAACTTTGTACTTTTGTTGGCAGACAGACTGAATTAGAATAGAGCCATCCAATATGGCTCCATCAAATTCAGGAGTTCTTATTGAGAGCTGTTAAAGCTTTTTTTTCAAAAAGTTATGGCTGAATTGGGAATATTTCTAGCAAGCATGCTTTTATTAAATTCATAATAACCATTTCCGAGTTGGAACTACAGTATGTTCGTGAGATTTATTACCAATTGGCATTAATGAAGCCAAAGACCGCAGCGATATTAGCATTGCTCACAGAGTTGGTATACAAAGAGTGCTGTAATGTCCCCTAGTTTGGGAGCAAAATACAACTCACTCATTGACTCATCATGAGACATTTAAAAATTAATGCTGATTAGCTTGAAATTTTAAGGGAGTCCATATTTTTTTATAATAGCAAGAGCATTAAGGAAAACATTTTTCAAAAATACAATCTTAAAGGATAAAACAGCCCTTAAAAGAACTTTTCCTCCATTAAAATAATTCACACTTAGGAAAAACATTCCTTTGTGAAAGGTCTGAGAAGGGAAACGTGATTTACAAAATCGATGACCATAATATTTTTGTACTTTAACTACATTTTAATAAATTTATGTTGTATGACGTTTTCTTGTTATGTGCTTTTATCAACACATAATGTGTTAACCAAGAAACTGAGAATTGACATTGAGTTTATTCTCATTCGTCCATTTTTAATGGAACTGGACACTGGGTTCAGAAAATGAAGATAACTACAACAAAGTCAATTCAGTTCGCTGTAGTACAGTGACAGTTTAGAGTCAACTGTCTATCTGTACCTGAAGAGACAAAACAACATCGAAACAGCAGTAACACATATGCAGCACTTGGCATCTGCTTCTTAACTGCAATCCAAGCTTTTGTTATGGAGACGTAGCATAGACACAACGTGTAAGGTTATGCCGTTAACTTTTTGCTGGAATAAAGGCTATCATTACTCTTTCCATTTTTGACTGGGTACCTGGGTTAGGTTATGTAACTGAATTTTCACGATCCCTTTGCTATGTGTTACTTCTACATTGTCAGTGTGTGATCTATAGACTTGAGGGTTAAGCAATAAATAAAAGATAACAATGAAAGTAGTAACTAAAAAAAATAATGACTAAACATTAATAGTTTTTTAATTAGCATAAAACGTGTTGTACATATACAGCGATTTCTTTTGTGAATCTCTCTGGTCTGAGGAAGGTGAGCGTGGTTCACCGAAATCGATCACCATAATATTTGTGCATTTTGTACTTGTACTGTAATATAATTGTGCATTTTGTGCTTATATTGTAATAAATTTCTTTTGTGTGACTAAACAATAATGTCCAGAAATATACAACAGAAATATCGATGTACTACCCAGAAAGAGTAAACATAACAAGGATAAAAAAAGACAATATAACAACGTAATAACAAGTTTACATTACGGTACAAACGATTTAAATGGAATTTATAATAAACAACAAACAGTATTAGTAACAATAATATGTGCCTATAAATTAAAACAAACAACAATAGATACTATAATAATAATTATTATAACATTAGATATCTATTTGTAAGTAATATAATCAAGACTATTGCTTAAAATATCTCTTGATTTTAATTTAAATCATCTATCAGTTATTATATGCTTTCAATAAAATCAACTACACTGTAAATCTTTTGTCTATACTTTTAGAAATTCTTGAATTTAATCCTGCGCTCCTCATCTCGCCATAACCCATCATGACAATGTCTCGCACATAGCATGCCTCCATCAATAACTTGGGTTAAAGGGTCAAAATAATTAAGGAGGGTTTCGTTTAACAGGAATCAACCACTACCAATGTCTAAAGTTGATGGACAATTTTTCCTAGGTCACGTTAAATATATGACCTAATAAATCGTTCAACTTACCTGTGGCAGAACCTGAAGACATGTCTTCTTTTTTTAAGCGATTTAATGCTTAAAACTGAAACTTAATCATTCAACTTCACATTCACGCAAACATAAGATATATACTTTAATTGCTAAACCGGATTCAAATACGGTTTAACAGCATTGCATGTTAGGCCTTCAACCCGAGAGTATTTCATTATTGACTGAATTAGGCATTAACAGCATAATAGTCTACAGCCAAGGAGACATTTTGAAAAGTATTGTTAAACCTACTTTTATACTTAACATGAAATTGTATGGAAACATTTGTTAACTAAATAGTAATATACCAAACACTGTGAATGAAGTTTAATACCAAACATGGTGCTTTAAAAGTAATATTATACCGAAAAAATGTCAAAAGCCTAATTTACATTAAGCCTCGCTTCACGTACAGCGCAATTCTGTGATAGTATTTACAGTCATTATAACCTCATCGTAAGTAAGATAATAAACAAACAATAACATGCAGGAGACGTCTAGCAGAAGACGTTTGCATTTGCTAGTAGTCTGACGCATTCGCAGTGTAGACAACGTCAAAAATCCAACCCCATTCAAAATTATAGCTAAAATTCAGCATGGAAGAAAAGAATAAAAAGTTAACTGCTGTCGTAGTTGCTTACACTCGTCCCTATCAACTGAATATTTTAATATTAAACTTGTTTTAATAACAACTAGTTGACCCAAAGTTTTCAGTTGTATGGTCCGCAAGAAGATCCTTGATAGGAACTTTAAATCTAGCCTACTCTCAAGATCAGTGATTATAAGGGGTTTCGTCGTATCAGGGAACGGTGAAGGTTCTTAGTAGTAATTGCTATAATGCTTATACCAATAATGTCAATGAACAGGTCCTTAGTAGGCCACATTGATTTTAATTTACTAATCTACTTTAGTAGAGGACTGTGGTGACTGCCTATCGATAGTTAGCTTGCGTATTCCCTCTACCTTCACTACTGTCGGTTTCAAAATGGAATGTACTCGAGTTTAAACATCTGCTATAAATATTTATAAAAATTATACACCAAGTTTTACCTTATTTGATTCTGCGTCTTGCCATGTAAATTGAACATTTTAATTTTCGTATTGAATATTTTCTTTTTTGGTTCGAACAAAAAAAACACTGATTTTTAGTACTTTTCAAAAGTACTAAGTTCGATTTTGAAGAGTTGTTAATAAAACCTATTAGGGTTAAAACATTGACATTTTAACTATGTTTTAAGTCTTTATTTTGAACAAGCATATATCCTGCGCATAGCCAAGGAGTAGGACTATTACATAATTTGCCGGTTTGGTGGCTCAGTGGCTAAGGCTTCGGACTGCGGAGGGTAATGTCCAAGGTTCAAATCCCCTCTGAACCTTGAGCCAACGGTCGATATTTCACTCCTTGAAATAAAGTTCACGCACAGGTCTGCAGGTCTGGCAACTATGTAAACTGGGGAGTGACATAAAAGTTACATATGAACTATCATCTCTTGGTTTTCTCTTCACTCAACTACAATAACTTCTTTTAACTTACAAGTCGTATTTTTCTAAATGATAAATTCTTTTAGTATTTTTTAATATGTAGTTAAAACAGGTATTAATAATAGTTATAAAAATATAATTAAAAGTGTGAAGTATGAGTATGGTCTATGATTCCACTCAGGTATTTGCAAATATATATTTATTATTAATTGGTCGGTAGCGTAGTTGGTTCAATCCCAGCTTCATGTGCTAAAGGTTCTCAGTTCGATCCCAATCAGAGTCAATACATTTTGAGAAGGATCAGCTGATAACCTCCGGCTGTTCATTTGTCATTGGGCTATTAATTAATGACACTTTCTAAAGAATAGTCGGCCTTAGTTAGTAACAATGACTACATTCGCTCATCTACACTCATCACACTCATTCGAAATCCATATTCGCCCATATCTTGACGATCGGCGTTTTATGAATAAATAAATAAATATTCATTAGTATTTCTGTAAGCTTGTTTATTAGTCTATGTAATTCTAGTTAGTTGATAGGTCTCTGAAGTTGATAAGTCTCAGGTTAAAACAGCTGAGCTGTTTTATTGGCCTGACATAGCCTCTAAAAATTGAAAAAAATATACATATCTGTCATTTTGTCAATCCTTGTATTTATTGGTAATTTTATAAATTAGAATAATATAACCTCACTCCTCACTACGTAATGTTAATCTATGAGAATGGATCTGCAGGGATGATTATGGTAATTGCTATCGTTTTCAGAAGTATATTTCATGGATTGTAGAAGGTTCTTAACAAATATTAATATAAATCATGAAGTTATCAGAACAAGTTTTATTAGGTCTCAAAAGACTTGGAAATCAAACTCTAATCTCAGAAGAATATTTTAAAACCATTGTTCAAGCTGCTGCTGTTGTATTGGAGGATAGTCCTGCTGAGCCAACTACTGGTAACATTACTAATCTAGATTGTCTGCATTCAGATGTATATTTCGACTAGGCCTGTATGTATTTTTATTTATGTTATTGTTCCTTTTACTTGACAATAGTCTGGTGTCATGCCACTGGAAAGAGTAGCCAATCGGGATGCTATGTATGTATGTATGTATGTGTTTCTACAGTCATTATTTTAGCTACAGTATTTATACAGTTTTCACTCACAGTACAAAATTAGAAAACTGGTTAGTTCTGCACTTTCTAGATATTTCTGAAAATACGTATATTAAAAATGGTGAAATATGACTTTATATGATTTAAACCGTGTTAAAAAGAAATAAAATTATTTTACGCTATATAATAAATTGTTGTAGTGTGCATGTTTTCAGTATCGACATGATTCATTCACCATTTTTATCATCGAAAGATATCTGATCTGGTAGTATAATGGATTATTATAGGCCTATTCGATGATGTTGCAAATTTATTTATAAATTTGTTTATGTAATAGTTTCCACAATAATAAACTTAAAGGTTTATGTAGTATACTCAAATTAAATGTAGTAGAACTTTTTTTTCTATACTTATGTTTTCTATTTCCTTAAACTTAATTCCTATCTATTAAACTTTAACGAAGTTAAATGTTTATAGTGATTTGGTTATGTATGATATAATTTTAAGCCTGTATAATAAAGAGTGTTCTCGTATAATTTGAAGAGCCTTTGTATTGGATATTGAAGTTGATGCCTAAACCATGTAAAATTACAATTAATTATGAGTAATTTGACTACTATAAAAAGTATTTAATTGCTTGTGTACAAAAATTATACATTTAAAAATATGTAAGGAAGGAAGAGTCAAAATACTAATTTTTTTATTTATTCATATTTTTTGCCTCCAGAATCGTTTTAGTAACTAATTTAACTAGGGTTACTTACCCGATACCGTCAACGATTCTAATCTAACCAATCAAAGAATCGTTGACGGTATCGGGTAAGTAACCCTAGTTGAATTAATTTTTTTAATGTAGGTATATAAGACTGATTTTGATAAAGAACGTCTTGGTATGTATATATATTTTTTTTTTGTAATCATAAAAATAAACGTACCAATACAACTGCACGTGTAAAAGAAGGAAAGAGGAACATTACCACTGTTCGTGTATCTAGGTGGTGTGAGTGTCATTATTTGTTTCGACTGTACTTTTACATATGGGCATTAGAAAATAATTAAAAAATTTCTAGGCAGTTGCTGATTGCATTAAAATCCATTATTTTTTCTAAGTAAAAATAAATTTACATATTTATTCTGTTTTATATATATATATATCGTATGGTTTTTGTCAGCAACCATTAGTTTTTATTTATTTTTTTTATTTAAAATTATGTAAAAGCTGAGTTTTATAGTTGGACAAAAAGTCCAAAAGTCATTACACTATAATAAAAATATAAAAAAATAAATAACAAATGATCTTTTGTCACAAAGCTAAATCCATTCTGTCAAGCCATTTAAGACCTGCCTCACTGATTCTATTTATGCTAGCTAATCCCTCTGTAAAACAGCGCATAGGAAACTCGGAAACTATGTGATCCGTTGTTTGGATAGACTCCATGCAGTCACATGACTGATCTACTGTCAATCCCCATTTGTATTTCCAGTTGTTACATCTGCCCACTCCAGTTCGGAACCAATTAATTAATGTCCACTCCATATGAGGGAGGTTCATCCCACCTACAGGTAGTGACGGATTGTTAATTCAATCAAAACTGTTCCACGCTATGGCGCAGCTAGTATTGGGCGAGAAATTTAATCTGCTCAACTGGAAAGCAGTACGTAGAGGTAGGTTTCGAGATTTTAAGCAACTGTTCTGACGTGGGAAATCTTGGGTGATGGGAAGGTGTGGAGCACTCAAGATCTTATGTTGAATGGGGGATGATGTTGTTCGCATCCACAGCAAATCTTAAAAGCTGTATGTATCCCCTGGGTAGTTCTAAACGAGTAGCAAACCTGGTAGCTGGACCGTCATCAATTTGTGATCTCCCAGCTATGGCAGCTACCACACAAAATTTAGTCTGTTAAAAAGGTGCCATGTATTAGAAGCCATCATGAATTTAATGATGAAAGCAGTATTTATGATAAAATATTGCTTTTTAATAGCAGTTTGACTAGGATATGATAGAATTAAAGAATATAGTATAAGATTTTATTCATACTGTACTTCTCATTAGGAAATAAAAATTATAATATGTTAATAATATTAAATAGTAAATCAAATATTGTTTACAAGAATATATAAGAACATTGAAATAATATTCCATATCTTTTTTGATATCTTATGGTTAGTTACAAAATAATTAGGACCCAGAAGAGAGATACAAATGTGTATTTTTGAGGTTTTTGAAGAACAGACAGACACATATAGTTGGGTTTATTCAATTGTGAAGACTAATTCCTAACTGTTTTACTTTTGGACTTTTATATATATTATTTAAAACATATTAGTGTGACCATGTGACCTTCAGCGGTACCTTACAATTCATATTTTTCGGGTGAGTCTCGGCGGTGACTTCTTGAACATGTACCCTCTAGTTTACTCCATACTTTGGTATTGACCCACCCGCCCGCCCATACACGTACAGTGGTATTGACCCGCCTGCCCGCCCATACACGTACAGTGGCATTGACCCATCCGCCCACCTATACACGTACAGTGGCATTGATATGGATATGCTTGTTTATAATCAGAAAGTTTGTTGTATCTGGTACCACGCAACTCACAATTCAGTCTCATTATATGCCAATACATATTCATCTAGGGTGCTGTAGAACGACAGGCATGAGTGTTCTGCTCCCTTATCATTACTAAAAAAATCTTGTTCTTTTTAGTGTTACTATAATGAAGTAACAGATTTAATTTCAACATTCAAATCATTGCTCATTCTTTCTAGCACCAAAGCTTCTCTAGGAATCATACACATTGTCGAATCGCATTTGACGCCTTTGCCTTGCCGGCCTTTACGCAGCCATCAGTGCATATAACAATACAATGTTTCCACTAAATGTTATTATCTGTAATAAATTAATCCTCTCCACGAACACCACTTTGAATCTCTTTACAAAGTAAAATTATCTTCTCCAACATATCTGATATAGCAAATTAGACAGACATCTTTCTGAATATTCGTTGCCTTTTATAGTTGAAGAGCAAAATCTTGTCCTTTTAAATTGTCAATGAATTGATCACTGATACCTCAGATTTATCTCCAATTCTCCTTCTTATCGTGTTGTCAGAAAGAAAGAGGCACTTAAAGTAATACATTACCAGCATCTGTAGTAGTAATCTATGATAGTCAATAATAGAGTAAAGGATTGTTAGCGGTTGTAGACTGACTACTAAACCGATATTTTAATATGCCACCACCTGAATTCCACCAAGTACAGTATATTTGGTGTATTGTGATCAGAATTTAAAGTTTAACATATAAAGAAGTATTATTTAGCTATTTATGTTGTGTATGGCAGGAAAATAACAATTATTTGATCATAATATATAAACGTCCATGACTATATTCAAAATCCTATCTTATCTGAAAAAACTTTGCGGCACCATTGCATATTTTCCAAGGTACACCATCATGCACAATTAGAGAACCACTGTCTTATGTGAATATAAACACAAAATATCTTAATTTTCAAATACAAAATAGTTGATGAATTGGAGATTTGTCTGATGATAAAATAAAAGCTGTTAATAAATACATCATATTCTGGTAACAAAATAATTCAAATTAAAAATCAAATATTTTCTTTTCAGGTCTAGATGAGCTAAGTTTTTCAAAACCAGACTTATTGAAAGAATGCTACGCTTCGCTTTTAATTCTGCTAGTTGAATCATCTCGGCAATGTAAAGAAGCTAGTAATATAATTGCAACACTAGAAAATTATAATGTGAGTCCATCTCGCCTTAAAATAATTGCAGATCTCTATGAAGCTAACAAAACTAAATTCCAATCTTCTTTAAGAAATATCGGCATTTCCCAACCCCAAATCACAGATGTTAAGTGGAGGTTGGATTTCTGTATCAAGGTAAGTTTATTCATGTTATTAATAATGTTCACATATTTAAGAGATATTTATTTTGGATACATACTCATAGTTACGAATATGAAACTTAATGCTGTTATAAATTTATACTTCAATATTGCTTGTACTGTGACTGACTAAGAACTACTTTCCTGATTTTCTTCAGGAATCCCATATAAAGAAAGAGCCATTTTAAGGTACGGAAATAACATTTGTGCCAACCCCCTCAGTCGTTATACTCGTGACACCTTGGCCTTCAGTTTTGGTCTGTGAATACATTAACAGTAGTAGGTTTACTATGCTGTAGGACCGTTAAAAAGCAACAGAGCAAATTTGTAGTATTGTTTTTGATTATTAGGTTGTGTGTATTTGTGTTTTTTTAGCAATGTTGGTTTACTGTTGGGTGTTGTTTTGTCAAGACAAAAGAGTTCTTTCAAAAACTAATTTTGAAATGGCCTTTCTTTATGCATATCTGTGATACCAAATCTGCACTCCTTCAAAATGTCAAGTTAATGAAAAGTAAGAGGACCAGAACAAATGCTTATAATTGGGCCGGCCAGTATATTTATATATTGCCAGTATAGTTATATTTAGCACATGTAGGAACTTGAGTCGTAGAGGGGAATTGTTCCACTGCTGAACTGTCTTACTTCACTAGCCTGACTAACTTCCGCATCCAAGAGTTCAACTTGGAAAGGTCTTACTATTTTAGCCAAAAATAAATCAAACTCACTACTATAAGGTTTATACATTGAGAACTTCAACTTGTAACAGTTCAGTCATGTTACGTAATTTTGAAATTCATTTGTGTGATAAGAGCCTCTTGCTAATCTAGTGGTTGGTATATTTGCATTCAAAGCAGATTGTCACGGGTTCAAATCCCAGGAGACTACAAAATTGCCAACCAGTTGTCCTATATCAACATATATTAAAAGTTAAATGCGCCACTTTTTGAAAGATTTTTAAAAATATTGATTTCGCAGGTATGGCAGTCATTTCTACTTTAACTCAAAAATGGTTTTCATGGTAAAAGTTACATTATTGGGAATCATTTGTAAATATTTCTAATATAATTTGAATATATATATTTTACTAAGAGGGGTGCAATTAAAAAACAACTGCAAATATTTTATGAACTGTTGTTTGTTTGCTAATAGTTTTATAATATTTTAGACAACAAAACTCATTTTGTAAAAAGATGACAACATTTTTAAAAAAGTTGTGCATTTTAAAAACATGTAATAATAAAAGACATTTTGCAGAAATTAAAAACAGTAAAAAGTCGAAATTATAACTAAAACTTCTTTTGAATTAATAAAATAAAAAATTGAAACTTTTAACCTCACATTTTGCGAGCGTTTTTCAAAGTTATAGCTTCTTCATCTTCTTCATAGCATCTTATGCATATTTGTCCTCGAAGTATAGCACACACGCCAAAAAATGTTTTGTAAATATCAATATAAAATACCAATAATTATTTATAATTTTAAACATAATAAAATAAAAGAAAACCAATGAAACACGTAGTCTATTTACACGTTCTATTTACAATATGCATACAATTTTACTAAAAAAACAAAAGCAGCTACTTTTAAAAAAAGTTACGGCATTAGTAGTCATTCGAAAATCTTGCTACTTGGGGGTTGGTATAGCAAAAACTTAAGTAGTCAGGCACATAGCAACATACGTATTGTGGCAGGGGAGGCAGCGATGGGACCCAAGGTCAGTACAGTCTGACTTAAAACAGTACTCTCCCTGCAAAAATTAAATCATGCGCAGTAAAATTTACCAATGATTACCATTCTAGGGTTACAAATTTTCAAATCATATATGTAATATAGAAAAAGAAAGAACTGTGTATTTTTTATCCTTCTAAGATTATCTGTTTTTTTTCGGACTGACAATATTAGATGTCTTCATCTTATTGTTATCTAATATAATATTAGATGACAATATTATGATGTCATCATATTATGGTAAAATATTTATCCACTTATAAAGTTTGGAGATGTAAGCAGCATATATATTCACAAAAGAAAGCCTCAAGAATTATTAATCCATTAGATAGATATCAATTATATATGGGTATTTTGGAATCATAAATTATTGATTTTCCCATGTTTATGAATCATTATGTTTGATACTGTAAAATAGATATTGCTTCAAGCTAAATCCACTTAAATGGTTTTCATTAATCTAACAGCTTGACAATCCTTCCATACAATATAACTTGTTACAAAAAATAGACAATCTTTCCTGGCACTAAGTTGGTCAACCATATGCGAAATAGGTTTAAATACTAACCGAAAGATAAGACTAGTGTAAAGGGGTTTTGAAATAAGTTCAAATGTTGGGGCTGAAGCACTTTTTTCTGTTTATTTTAAAATTCCAATATTATAAAAGAATTACTATCAAATATATTATAACTATGTGTTTCGCGTTTCTTTGTAGCAATTAACAAACTAAAACTAAATATTTTTTTACGGCAGTAAAGAATATTTTCTAAGAATGAGTGGGGTTGGTCATTAGAAAAGCTGATCCTATACAAAATTTATGTTTCCACATCTGAGGTGTATCTCTGTTACGAAATTTCACCGAACGAAGTGTCTAAAAATTTTAATTCTTTTATTTTTAAAATCGTCTGCACCTATAATCTTCATTCAAAATACTACTTCGTATTACTAAGTCGACTGATTTGATATAACTTCTATTGAAAATACTTATAGAAAGGCAGCAGGAAACCAGCTTTACAAAATTTCTTCTGGCTCATTCTTTAAACAAACAATTTCAGATATTTTAAATTTTATTATTTAATATGTATATTTTGATTAATGCAATTTGTTTCATATGTGTTGTTCATTAAAAACCTTTCAATAGTAGCTAATTCTTCAATTATTTCTAATTGTACAATTTACTGCTACTGGCAGTGTAATATTATAAAAATAGTAAATATAATTTTTGTATGCTTTTGTGATTTTTACAGTCTAGCAGTCTTGAGCACGAGTCTCGTCCAATCTATTTCATCCAAATTGTGACAGAAAGTGTAAGAAGAAAGAATTTAACTGAAGAAATGCATGTGGTGAAAAAACACAACTTTACTTGCTCTTTGCAGCAGTTACAAGAACTTGTTGCAAAACTTAGAGATGCTACACGGTTAATTCAATCCATTGCTCATGAAAAATAAGTGTAAATAATAAATTTAACAGATGTATCAAAGGAACAATTTTATATATTGCATTTAACCAGATCTCATCTTCAGAAGGATTAGTTCTGTTCTTAAATGATTTAAGCAGTTAAACATATATTTAAATTAATAATAAAATGATAAAATAATTTATTATATAACATGTTGTGTGTTGATTGTAATTACAAACAAGTTATTTCTAATTTATAAGAAATTAATATTTAAAAAAGCCATTTAATATAAAGTCAGTTGTGTGATTTTGCACTTGTTATTAATTCATTTTTATTATGGATGTTAAATGATCAATATATTAATTTTGTAATGACTAAACTATTATACTGCATTATCCATACATTTTTAGGTTTATTCAAAAACATTTTATTCAAATTTTGTGAATGGCTCAAAAATAAGCAATAAATGATGAAAATCTTTATTATAGATAAACTTTGTTGCATAGTTTCTGTTAAATTGAAATCAGATGGAAACATCCGTATTTTTTCCTTACAGAAATATAGGAAAAATGAATATTTATTATATTTGTCATCAGTATCCAGATTATGTTTAAATATATTGAATAAATGTATTATATCAATAAAAAGATCTTTTTTTAATACTCTAATAATATTGTGCATTGTCATGAGTCACTATCATATTAAGAGAAATTTCACAATAAAATACTGACCCTTATTCCCACATGAACTTAAGTTAACGCTGACTCATATAGCTGCATATCTTTCAAAATTTTGATGGCTTTTTTGAAGTTACAAAGGATTAAGTCAGCTAGTGTTAGACAATTTATGTCAGAAGTAAGTAAGTCAGTTATTCAGTAATACCAATTAACCGTCATTAGTAGAGTGGGCTATGCCCCTAAACCAACATGACGTATATTGTAGTTGTGAGAGAGCTTAGCTTTTGAAAGAAAGTGAAGGACCAAGAAAACTTAGCAGTTGGCATAATGTAAGGAACTCAGTCCTCAACATTGTGGAGTTATTATGCCTGTTGCTTTATACAAGAAGCTCGGCCTTCTGTCTCACAAGGTAGCTCAGCATATGAACTCACTAATAAATCTTGACCTTCCACATTGTGAGGGTACTTTGCTTGTCCCATCACTTAAAATCTTGGCCTCTTGAGGGAATTCCATTTAAAATCTCATAAGGAAGCTCAGCCTAAGGCCATGCAATGAAACTCTGAAAATAATAATCTCTATATAGAAAATTAATCAATATTCGTTGGTAGCCAGACTTTAAAATTTATGAATCATTCTACCCTTCTCAAAAGTACAACAATGTTTAGATGTTGCCACATGTTCAAATCTGAATGATTGTACCTAAGACCTCATCTTAAGTATTTTATGGTTAGACAATGGCAATACATCAAGAAAATGAGAGTCGACAATTTGCATTTGCGGTGAACTATGCTAGATTGTCTTTCTTAAATGTGTTCAAGAGAAAATATTATTATTAATGATTAGGTAAGTGGTATTGTCAATCTAATTTATTTGTATTTCTTATTTTTTTGCAGTGTTGTTATTTTGAAATCTAATTTATTTATTTATTCTTAAGACGCTGATTGTCAAGATATGTACGAGTATGAATTTCGAATGAGTGTAGATGAGTGAATGTAGTCATTGTTACAAACTAGGGCTGACTATTCCTTAGAAAGTGTCATTAATTTATGGCCCAATGACAAATGAACAGCCGATGGTTATCAGCTGATCCCTTTCAAAATGTATTACGACTCTGATTGGGATCGAACTGAGAACCTTCAGTTTATGAAGCTGGGGTTTAACCAACTAAGCTACCGACTAATTGGCGATTACTCGAAATAAAATATTTATTTTAGCTATTGTAAGAGAGTTGAATGTGAATTCCTACGGGTTCAGGTGAAATGCATTAGATCCAATTTCAAGGTTGTGGTCTAAGGTGTACTGTGGCCATTCAAATACATATAAACACCTCAAATTTGTATACAATGGAGAAAACACCAGGCTCAAGCTGCCACTACTTTGACCACAAGAAAGCTTTGTAGGCGATAGGTTCCATGCTCGGTTCTCTTAATATCGACATGGCGTCCGCTCAATGGTTGTCATCAACATAGACACTACTAGAGAAGTCTAGAGTGTCCCTGTTGAATGGTAGTCAAGGTCCGATTGTTGTGTTGGGGAGAGAACTGAGTGTCAAACTTGTCAGTTAGCTGAAAATCAGACCAACACTACGTGGTTCGGATTCCACGTAAAGCTGTAGGTCCCATAGTTGCCCTGGCTATTGGGCTATTAATAAATAGTCCTTTCTGAGCTAACTCGAACTCAGATAGTAACAATGACTACACTCATTCATCTACACTCATCATACTCATTCACTACTCACATTCGCTCATATCTCTACCGGCGTCTTAGAGATGAATGTTTATACTGCCACAACTCTATTATATTTTTATAAAATCAGTGGTATAGTAATATTTTGTTTTAAGGATAAAGTAATTAGACTAATTTAGTTTGTAAGATACTTTTAAACCTTTTATGACTATAGTCTGTCAAAAAAGTCAGCACGGAATTATATAATTTAATCATTACAGATTAATTTTATTTAAACGTAGCATATCAATCCAAAACTATAAAATGTACATGTTAAATCTAACATTAATTTTATATAATGTTGGTGAGAGCTCATGAAGTGTCGGAAGAAAATCTTAAATGAGAGAATAAGTTTAGTTGTATATCAAATTAATGGTCTTCATTAGGGAAATACAATCTAGTAAAGCCAATTTCAAAAGGTTATATCAGTGCCAAATGACAGTATTCCACTGTTCTCACTGTCATAAGTAAGCTGTTTGAGGGCTTCATGGTGGACAGGGTTCATCCATTTCTAATGAAGATAATCCACTTTCTCAAAATGTCTTTGTTCAAGGTAAATCCACAGTATCTAATCTCCTGCGCTTCCAAAAGTGTCTACTGACCGCCTTTCATAAGAACAAGTAAGTCTATGCGGTTTAACCGACTCCTTATTGGCTTGGATATTGAGCTATCTTCTTGATCAGTATCTTGTCATTCAAACTAATTCTTCTACATCTACCAAGTTTACACAATCTTTAAGAGTACCACAAGGCTCCTTACTGGGTCCCTGCCTCTTTAAATCTTTATCAATGATCTCCTGGAGATAGTTAGCGTCACTACAATTTGCCAACGATCTGAAAGTTTACACTGAAATCAGCCGAAGAATCTAAAAAAATTCCAAATCTCCAACCCTAAAATCTTACTCTATATCTAATTCTCATATTCCAAAACTCCAGAGCATAAAGGATTTGGAAGTTCATTTCGACAGAAATTTGGGATTTTCTGGCAACATTAATAATATCTGTAAACAAGCAAACAAGATGCTTGGATTTCTAATGAGATTCTCCAAAGGTATCAACAATCATACTGATCTACGTCCTCTCTATTGCTCTCTGATGAGGCAACTTGTGGAGTATGCCAGTCCAGTTTGGTCCCCTTACGCAATTGATGCCAAGTTTAGACTATAGGTCCTGTAACGAAGCTTGATTCATCTAGTTGGGGCCAGGCTTGGCTACAGACATTTACTTTTGTTATGGTTTTTTTACTTTCTCCCATATGCGTTTAGCATAAAGTATTGTGATCGTCCAAAAATAATGTTTGCACAAGTTAGTCTAGAAACCATTAGGGCCTGCTAAACCCAAAATAGTGATTTTTAAAACAAATGTTGGTGTTGTGGTGTAGACTGAGCCACATTCATTTATTTATAATTGTTTAAAGAAACATATGTTTTGTTACTGTTTTATGTTTAGTAAATTGATATACAAGATGGCATGATTAAAACATTTTGATCCTTACACAAACACGAAACCTAAAAATAAATGGGAACAGTCCCCTTTTAATTCAGTTGAAGAAAATGAATTGACTAGCTGTTGCTGTCAATGCTCATCAGAGTAAATACAGTTATACTTCGTTGCCTTTTGAGAAGTTTTCCTGCAATACAGAGCAAGTGAGCTGGGGGTCTTGGTTAAGAAGATTTGAAAGGTACAGGCTTACCTCAAAACTGGTATACAAGGCAGATAATGTTCAGGTATGTGTTTTATAATTGGGAATGGAAGATGAAATGGAGGACGTATACAATTCTTTTGGTTTTGATAGTCCAACCTACGACACTGTAATTGAACACTTCAATCGTTTCTTCCTAAAGGCTGTGAATGTAGCATATGAGAGGGTTAAATTCAATAAGCGATTGCAATTCGAAGGGGAATCTGCTGAGAATGTTATTGTTGGTCTCTATAGGTTAGCAAAAACTTGCAACTATGGGGCACTGAAAGACGAATTAATATGTGATAGGTTGGTAATAGGAGTAAGGGACCAACAACTTTCTGAATCTCTTCAGATAGATCCAAATGACCCTCACATCCGCTATTTTTAAAGTAAAACTGCATGAATCTGTTCATAACAAACTGGATGCAGTTCGTGAATCATATGTTTCCTCGTGGGGAGCGGGCATTTCATATCTTTGAGAACTGTAAAGCTAGGGATGCTACTTGTAGATTCAGTAAGCGTAAGGGACATTTGGAACAATGCTGTAAAAAGAAAAATATGCTATCCGGTATGAAGGTTTGTAGTACTAATGACTCAGGAAGGGTTGTTTTTAGAGACACTAGACTTCCAAGCATTTCTAGTTTCTGTTGGGAAAATGTCTCCACCTTTAACAATAGTCTTGTTGGTGCAAGGGGCGCCCATTAATTTCAAGATTGATACATGGGTAGATATTATTTATATTCCTGTAAGTTCCTGGTTAGATATGCCTTGTACCCCTAAACTTTACAAAATGTTCAGGAAAGATAGAACATGCAGTGAGAGGTGAACTTAAATGGGTTGTCATTTAAAACTTCCTTAATGATTGATGAAGACCGATCTTGTACAGAAGTTATATATGTGATTGAGCCTGAAACAGCCTCTGCTAGGGAGGACAGCCATAGATTCGCTGTCTCAACTATCTCTTAACTATTTCAAGATGAATCCAAGAAATTCTCTTAATGCAATTTCGATTCAGGACTTGGATAAGGCATTTCATAATCGGTTTAACCTCAATGCAGGACCATTATTAGCTGAGCAATAGGCTTAAACAAGATGCTACTCCTTATGCTATTGCTGTACCTAGACGACTACCTCTTTATGACAAAGTTCGGCAAGAATTGGAAAGTATGATAGAACAAGCCATTATGAAGATTACTGAAGCAACAGATTGGCTCTCCAATAGTAGTTTCCCAGAAAAAGAATGGCTCAATCAGATTGTGCATTGATTTCACTAAACGGAACGAACAGGTTCTTAGAGAAAGGTTAATGTTGCCTACTACTGACGAGACTCTATCAAGGATTGGGAATGCTTAATATTTTACAAAGTTAGATGCAAGAATGGGATTTTGGCAAATACCTTTAGCTTGCACGTCATGGAAAGTTACTACCTTCATTACCTCCTTTGGGCGTTACTGTTTTAAAAGGTTGCCTTTTAGCATTTGTTCAGCGCCGGAACATTTTCAAAGGAGATTAGTTGAGATCCTCTCTGGAATTGAAGGCTGCATTAATTTGATGGATGGTATTTTGGTTTTTGGAAATACTCCAGATGAATATGACTTCCGTTTGAATGTAGTACTTGATCGCCTAGCAAAGTATAATGTTACGTTAATCAAGAAAAATGTGAAGTCCGAAAAGAAAAAATATCTTTTCTGAGACATATTATACCTATCAGGGAATGGAATACAAGTTGATCCGGAGAAAACTAAAGCTATCATGGATTTTCCTCCTACTACAGATAGAATTGGTGTTAAAAGCCTTTTGGGAGTGGTTTAGTATTTGGCAAAATTTTTGAAGAATTCCTCGGAACTGACACGTCCCCTGACCGAATTGCTAAAAAAACAACACAGAGTTTGTCTGGAAGGAAGCACAGAGAAAATCCAGTTTGAAAATAAAGCAGGCACTTTCATCACATCTTGCCTGTTCACATTATATACAAATTCTTGTTCTCCAGTTTCAATTACTAATATTCAATCATCTCAAGTATCAGAAGTAAAATATTTAGGAATGAATACTGATAGAAGACTAACTTGGAAATTTCACATTTGGTCAACATTTAAATTTGAAAACAAATAAACTTGACTGGCTTTTAGAATTTAAATTCAAACTCAACTTTAAAAAAATGTTTCCTTTACAAAACTATTTTGAAACCAATCTGGACATATGGACTGCAGCTGTGGGGCACTGCGTCTAACTCAAATATATATTAACTAACGGTATATATTAACTAATATACATTACTAACTCAACCGTACCAGTCTAAATTATTAAGGAAGGTTGTTATAGCACCATGATATGTATCAAATGCTACTCATCACCGGGACCTTAAGGCAGTTCGGCCGGCATAAGGGCAAACTAAATCCGCTATGCGAGCTATGTGTACGTCTGATCGCGAGGAACTCACACACAAACACCGACCCCTCCCACTTCCTGGAATGGATGAGCTATGATTCCAGGAAGTCATTGAAGCATGATCTTGCGAGTGCTAGTGTTGTGCTCGCTTGTATGTGTGTGCGTAGCGATTGTATTGTAATATAATATGCGAGTAAAATTACATAGCCAAGTTGAGTATATAAAGTTAATCGATTTTGTAAATTGTGCAATATTAAAAAGCATAAAATATCAAACATGATACTGTATTTCTCGACGTAATAAAATAAAAACAAACATATAAAATTAATTATTTGAAATAAATTTGCTAGTTTGGGTAAAAAAATTACGTAATTTAAAATAGCTGATGAGCAAGGCCAGTCCTGTGAGGGTATGTTTTTAAAATTTGGGAATAATCGGGAAAATAGTTTCTTAACCCTCCAAGTGCTAAAAAGCCCGATCGGGACGAAATAAAGATCGTTCCCAGTGCTAGAGTCCCGATCGGGACGAAATAAACATCGCCTCACAATGCGTAATATATCTCCGGTAGTAATTGTCGGATCAACGTATACTTTATATAGTATTACTGGGGAATAAATGCTTTATCAAAATAATGCATTACAATCGAATCTAGCGATGAATATAATCGAACATGGTCGGTCGAAAACAGCTGTTATTTTACTCTTGACAGTCGTGACAAGTTTCGCATCGTTGTTTATACTGTGCGTAAGGTGCTGTGTTTCATGTTGATTTCGTGTTGTTTATGTATATATTTTTGTATGAAAGTTAATTGTAATTAGTATTTAGTTATTTAGAAGTAATTATGAGTGAATTAAGTAATTCCAATGCTATTAGAAATGTTTTGAACGATGTTTTTTTAACGATTTTAACTAGATACGTTGTTTTTATTGTATGTATTGAAAATAAATTGTTTATATCATTGTAAATAAGGGCTATGTGTAACAAACAGTTGGAAACAACAGTAATATTGGTGTTTTCTTGATTTTTTTTATTTATAATTGTGAAAAACTGTGACTGTAACAATGTTTTTCAAAAAGTGAAATTTTTTTTGTTATGAAAAGTTTCAAACAATATATTTTTGTAATTTTTCCATGTACAATAAAGTGCAAGTTTTTAGTATTTTTTTTATCAGAATTGAATGGAGAACATTTTGTATATAATGGAATTACTTGTGGGTCGTTACTATATGCTAATAAAAAGGCGCTAAGTGAAAAATTGAAAAAAATGCTATTGAAATATTTACAAAAAGTGATCTATAACTGGGACACCATTAGAGTTAAGTGTTAAAACTTATTTCATTACTGTTCTACATGTTCTACTGAATAAAATGATATATAATAAGCCCTAGTTTTATTTTTAAAAAATTGAGTTAAATAAAGAAATTTAGCAGTATACACGGGCAAGCAAAAATGGCCTAGCACTGAGGGGAAAAAAAGTCAGCACTTGGAGGGTTAATTCTTTATGTACCAAGAAAGCTCAAATTCGCATCTTTGAGGTGATGGATTTATAACTATAAATATAATTTTAATGAAAGAATTACTTGAGAGGCATTTAATAGCTGATGTAAAGACATTGCAATCGAAAAAAATTACTAAACAGCCTTAAAATACCAACAGTAAAACAGAAAGTTGTCAGATACAGTGAACGTTACGTGGTAAACTACAAAATCATCCAAACCATTTGTTGAACAACTCCAAAATCAGCCACGAACTTGTTGAACAACTCTACTTCAGTCTACAGACTACAACGTCCCAATATTTTGGACTTACAATATAAATTTATTTAATTTTTAGTTAGTGTTAACTATGGTTAACATCCAATTCAAGACAACACCATATTTACAACTTTTATAAAATTTACTTATTGTTCAGTGCATAAGCTGATTGTAAAGAAATAAACTGTAAACAAAAAATTAAAAGAATATTGTTCAAATCACCTAGCATCCTCTGGCAGTAATTTCACCATTAAAATAATCCAAACACTAAAAAATCCTTGCTCAGCCACGGAATGAGAAATTAATGCTCAGTCCCCTCTTACTAGTAGATATAAATTATACACAAAATATATTTTGTGATGATCTCTTAAAATGGGACCTTAAAATTTACTTCATTGCATTGTATTTTTATTCTAACAAATGGAAATTATTAAAAATGTTTTCACTGAGTGAAACATTTGTTTTAATGTGTAGAAAAATACATATTTATAACAGTAAATAGAAAGGATTTGATTCTCTTATTTTAACACTGTTAAATATGTATTTTACAACACTTTCATACTATACGACATACACTAGTATATTGACAGTCCCTGGTAGTACCAAAAGCCAAACTATTTTCTAAAGGTTTAAGTTGAGGAAAATGCCAGCTGTTATTTGACATTCTACAAGGCGAAGTTAGTCCGTTGTCTGTTCCAGACCTAACGAATTGTGGTGGTGGCAGATGAAAACATTGGAATTTCTTTCCTGTTTCTTTTTGTATGGATATTATTAGCTATTTTTACACGAAGTTATTTTAATAATATACACATTTTTACGATAGTACAATTTTGTCTTTACTTAAATATGTTACTTTTCTCAAATTAATAGTTGTGCTGATATCTAAATCTATCTATTACCAATAGTGAAAGTAATTGTATCTCGGGAAATGCATCAGGTTCCAATTATGTAAAAATTGAGCCCATGCCTTTCTTGAATTTGTAAGGGTTAATATGCCAGGTATCATTCGACAGGTGTACCAACCTGTTACATGAATGGGTTAAGTATGGCTGAAAAATTGAAACTAGGACCAGAAATAAGAGAACTTAAATTAGGCCCAACTTTTTCAAATCCTAAAGCAACAACTGCATTTCATACATTAAGATGTAAGTATTATAATTATTTACCCAGACTAGTTTAAATTTATCAAGCAATTAATTTTGGCTATTATTCTAATAAAAGTAAATTTGCTGCGATTTACAAATTTGAAAACTTGTCAACAGTATGACATTTATTTGGAACATAAAAATAATTTGTACTGATTCATTAAATTATGGACTACCCATGTATGATATTTTACTCAAACCATAAAACATTGTTATTCTTTAGTGATAGTTATAGATCTCTCTAACGCTAGGCCTATGAACAAATTTATGATTTGGGAAGAGGCCTAGGTTGTTGATATTGTTGACACAGAATTAAAAATATTGATTATGGTATTGGATATAGACATTAAAATTGTTACACACATCCATGGATCAGTAACAAGTTTGGTTTATTTAAAAATATCCTTAGCATTTCATTCTTATGGGTCAAGATAAGTCTACTAAGTACATTGAATTACTGATACACCATGGTTTTAATTCAGATAAGACTATGGATGTAATTAAAGTTATCTCTAGTTTAACATCCTTTGCTTCAATGCAATATCAACTAGGATTAGACCAAACTGAGTTGTTATGAGAATATATATTTTATTTCAACGGTAAACCTTTTTGTGATCATTGTACAGGATGGCTAAAGATACTACATCTTAAGATTAAATAACACTCAGTATTTAATCATTGAGTGCCATATATAATCACTTGTATATTTTGGTAATATCTTAAATCAAGCGTCAAATTTATAGCCTTCAGAACAGATTTGTTCGGAACAGCTGCCCAGATTTCCGTTTCGCCACTACAGGCTTATTTAATATTTTTACTAAATCATTGATAATTGTTAGTTCAAAGGTTGCTTGAATAAGCTTGCAGCCATTCTTTTTTAAACTATACCCAAAGAGGAAAAATAAAAAGAATATATGTAAGTATGAAAGTACAATATGGCATGAACATTTGTTAAAAAATTGACAAAACTTAATTAAGATTCATGTGTCTGTCTGTCTACTGATATATGAAGTGATGAAGAAAAATATGTAATGGGTCATCAAAATGTAATGTTATAATGTTAACATGACATGTAAACAGTATGTTCTTAGAAGGCCATTCAAAATTTTAAAATATAAATAAAAATTATTGTTGCTGTATAAGTCATAAACATTATAACAAAAGGAGGCTGTTAGCTCGCTTGCCTTTTTCAGCAGGTCTCGTGCTGGCAGTTAATAGACCACATGGTGGTAACTACGGCCTGGGCTTCAAGTAGCCTGCTCGTCCTAAAAGGGTTAGGCTAAGCAACATTGGAATCCTGCCTTACTGTGGCGCACCCTTAACTTTAGTAGTTGGGTGGTGCGAAAAAAAGTCTAATTGACAATTTGATGTTGCGGTAATTATGCACTTTCTTGCCACCTCTGAAAATACGATTTCATGTTAAAAAAGTGGTGAAAAATGAGTTTATATCTTTTTAGGAGTTTGATTTCATCCGCGGAAAACTCGTTTTTTACCGAAAAATTGAAAAACTAGTTTTTAATCTAATAATGAAAAATCAACTTTTTTAAAAATCATTTTTTGACAAATTTTTTTTATTTCTCGTTTTATTTTAAGCTGAACACAAATTTATAATTGGTTTTGCAGTAAAATTATTTTTTCAGCTCGTAAAATGCATTTTCACTGACATAACCAAATATAACCTAACTTATCCTAATTGTCTATTTTCTCAACAAAAATTCGTAATTTGCATTACATTCGAGCGTTTGGCCTCCGTGACGGCCTGCCGGCCGTTACTCCGGCGGGAATATAGGTGAATTCGGTTTTTGTGATTAATAGATGTTGTATATAATGATCGCTTAATGGCCGCTAATCGCGATCCGCCGCGATAGTAGTTTTTCCGTTATTTCTTGAGAAATATTTGTAATAGATCAAAATAGTTTTAAAATTTGTATTCAGCGCAAAAAAAAAAACACATCAAAATAAAAAAATATGATTAAAATACCATTTAAATTAACGGAAATATGACAAAAATACTAAAAGTTGTGACATTGGTTTTTTCGAATTTTCGGTAAAATACGTTATTTCCGCGGAATAAAAAGCATATCTCGTGAAAATACAGCCAATTCTAGATCCATTTCAAGCAAAATATTCCAAATTTGTTTGGTGGCAAGAAAGTGCATAAATACCGATGTTGCTATAGTGCAGAAAAGTTGCAATTGGTAAAGAGAAGAAAAATAAAAAAATATTTTTCAAATCAGACTTTATCTTCTGATCACACAAGATACTTCAAATTGAAAAATATTACGACATTTTCCATTTTTATAATTTGTTTTTAAATTAATTTTTATATTTTTAGTGATTACTATATTGAAAATTATCTGCACCAGTTACTGCTTAGTAAAAAAAATTACATATTTAAACAACATCTTCTGATCGCGTAAGCTCCGTAAAAATCAATTTGAGTTGATTTTCAGCAATAGCCTTTAATCACCTGAGTCCAAATTGCAATTACCAGATTAGTAATGATATTAAAATTGATGCCAAGTATATTATATTTTTGGAACAAGCTATAATTCAATTTGAGCAGTTGTTTGCACTGCATGAGGTTCACCTTACTGGTTCTTTCCACGTTGCAGAATGCGCTTTTCAGTCTTCTCCGGCCTCCCACAATATAGAATCTATTTATGAGAAGGTGTCAATAACTACAGTGTCATTTTACAGGATTATTCAGTTAATTACTGCCTACCATGGTATTATAACCATGGTATGGTTGTCATGACAAGTACTATAATATTACAATCGAGACAAGGAAAAGTTTACAAAGAAAATTGAGGAATTGAAAAAAAAACAAGGAAATGAACTATATGATATTTTAGCTTGCAAGTGCAAAATGTATATGTGTCTTGTTTTTACTTGTTCATTTTATTTTTACTTGAAATGCGAAATCAACTTTTCTTGCACTACCCTAATAAATAGCTCCAAACAAATATTAATCTTCATATGTCACATTTATCTTAGGAGTTTGTGTATCTAGTATATTCAAAACGTATAAACTAAATACGATCAATTTAGATTGATGCAACTTTTATCAATGGGGCCATTTTGAAAATATAATCATCAGACCTTTTCCTGATGATAGTGATTTGAAAAACATCATGAAATTAAATGAATGTTAACTTATTTCAGCTAATATTAGTTATACCCTGTCTAATTTGACCATGTTTGTTTTGTTCATTTTTTCGGAAGTTTATTTGCATGAGAATGTAATTCTTCTTTGGGATGTTCATTAGTTTGTCAGCCTTTATTTCCTGACAAAGACTTTCGTTGGGTTTAGTATGAATTTCTTATTTCCTAATGTTGTATAGCGTCTAAACAGTATTCTGCAAGCGTACAAGGTAAACCACTTAAATCCAGGTTCATTGGAACCAACGCAAGCTACAACATTATGCTTTGAATTTTAGTTTCAGAGACCATGAAATTGTATATATATTTTTATTGCCTTTCTAGGAAGACATTTAAGGATTCTTTTTACTTGAAACTAAATTATTTTTGGTTAAATGTAGATTGTTCTTGTAAAATTTATTTTTTTATATCTTGCTCTTTGCTGTATATCTATATGTACATCTGGTATGATTATGTTTGCAATAAATAAATTGATTAAAGCCCAGCTTGATAAGCTAAATGGTTTCAGTTCAGGTTGATCCTAATCAGAGTCATAACAAGTTTTGAAAGGGATCAGCTGTTAACCACTGGCTGTTTATTTGTCATTAGGCCATTAATTAATTAATGACACTTTCTAAGGAATAATCAGCCTTAGTTTGTAAAATGACTGAATTCGCTCACCGACACTCATCACACTCATTCAAAATCCATATTAGTCCATATATTGGTGATTCGCGTCATAAGAAAACATTAAAATGTACAATAGGCCTGCTAATGATAGTATTGTGTTTTTTTTTGTAAGTTCACATTTTAGAAACAGGTTTAAAAAAAATAATAATATATTATTTTACTTTATTTGGTACTTGGTGGAATTTAGATGGATTTGAATCAAACATTTTTAATAATTCCACAACTTTTAATTTTTAATGAATGCATTTTCGCTAGTTGGTTATTATGGTCTGAAGATGCTTTAACTTGCGAAAATGCATAGATGAAAAATTAAAAATTGTGGAATTATTAATAATGTTTGATTTAAATATTATTTTACTCTAAGTGGCACTGTACTTGTTAGATTAAAAATAATATCTGTTTATAACAAATGAAAAATTGAAAAATAGTAAAATATTTAAAATTTGCTTTTGTTATATAAATACTTTGTACATTTATATATGAATTAATTAATAACTAAATTACCCATAGCACATACAATCAAACTGTATGTGGCATTCATAGTTTTTCTGTCATAGACACTCTCATTCAACTAGTACTTAACAATGTTTACAGTAGTAAACTAAAAGCCACAATGAGGTTTAACAATTTAATTTATATCATTGTATTCTTCTTTGTAAGTATATTAGTAATCAATGACATTTAATGACGTAAATTAATCTAACGAATATAAATAGCCATACTGTAAATCACCAATCACAGTCGTTGAAGAAAAAATGTAATGGTAACATGGGATTCGTCATTCATTTTGTTTTCATTGATATATGGGTCATATGATTCATTTATATATATATATATATAATTTATTAATGTTTTATAATTTTTTTATGTTACTGTCTATGTCAGAGGTACTTAACGTTAACTTGGTATTCAAACGTTGTTGAGATACAACAGTCCAAACCCCTATGGCAAATTTGAGTAGACCTTCTGGGATTTAAACCTGTGATCCTCTGCATTGTAAGCAGAAATGAGCATTGATTCATATATACAGGGTGTTAATTATGTCTGGAACACCCGAATATAATCTATATTAATCGAATTATAAATTCAAAACTTTTCACAATCATAATAGGGATTGGACACCTACTTTTAACAAAAATGTATTGTCCTTAAACACTTACGGGGAAAAAGTTGAGGCTGTCCTCAATACTTTTAATGGAAGCCTATAACTTTTGGTACATCACTTCAGGTGGTGCAATCGGTTTTTGGTGAGTTATTATTTCCCAATTGTATAGTCAAAAATAGTTAATGTACCTTCCCTTGTGACGGGAAAAATACAAACAAAATTTACTACTACTACATAAGAACTTGTGGCTTTATAATGTGGTGAATTTAGCTGATTTTAAATCAACTACAAGACAAAACCGTTGGAAGTACAAATTAAATTTTTGTATCTATGTTTTTTAGACATAACTGAAGGGATTGAGATATTTTTCATTTAAAAAAAGTAAAACTATTTATAATTTAAAGGTCAAAAAGGGAAGTATGTGGGAGAGTCCGTTGCAGTCAGTTAAGGGGAGAATACTACAGTTTTGGAAAGTGCACAAAGTTAAATAGATGGTAGTTTAGCTTTCTCGGTTTTAAATAATTTACAGAAATAATGAAAAATTGGCACTAAAGTGCCATATAATGGCTTCCAATTGGAGTTCACAGTTGATGGTTGGAAACTCCTCAAGTGGTGGACAGTTGGTATTTCACTGTGTTGCCCATTGGCCAATGGTTGTAGTCTATTATGGTTCATGTTTAACCTATAAATTATTTACAGAAATCCTGTTATCTTAGAAGCTGAGTTTATATCAGAAGCATGTAAATATATTTGACTAATATGGAATTTTCAGATGACTTTAAGCCAGCCAGTGTTGATGTCAGCAAGGTGGCTACTGTGGATGTGGGGTCAAGCCAGCAGGTGACCGTGACAGTGCCCCATCAAGATGGGTCCGGCACTATGCACACAGTCTTCAAAGGCTCACACCGACCCTACCAGCGAGAATGTGTACTTATCATAGACAGAAACACTGGAGAAATCACATTAGAAAAATTATCAAATAATATTCAATTAAAGAAGACAAGGTAAATAATTAAAATACATAGGCCTACTGTTAGAAATGTTGAAGTATTAGGTAACATAGGTAACTGATTATCTGAACAAATTAATAATTGCAATTATGTTACATGGCACAAGACCTAATGAGCGATCAAGAGAATGTTCTACCGAGTTAACATTTCAGAGGCTTAAAACGAAAGTGCTCATTCACTAGGTCAAAATCTCACTGGGACCAAATAGACAAAAACAACACGATTAATTCATGATACTTTACTGGGTTAAGATCGCTTAGCGTCCAACCTATATTTGTACTGGGCGTAGTGTTGAATGCCCACAGGGCCCAAAAGTAGTCACTGCCTGTCTCGCCACACGTCTGTCTCAGATACTCTTAGTTGTCTAAATCTGACCAATATATCATTAATTGATGTACTATTATTGCATTCAGTGAAATTATAATGTTAAAATTTAGATTTTCAACAATAACAAGGTTTGTAAATAATCTGACCTAGTGCTACAGGAAGTAAAATAGTTATTCTACATTTGGATGCAGTGTTCATTTGACTGATATTTTACCCTGAGCACTTGACACAATGAAATCATATTTTAAGAAATAGGTAGATTCAGAAAATGGTAAAACCAATGTTTTACCGAGTGAAATTTTGATATTGTGCAACATACCCGAAATAGGGCATCGGAAAACCTACTAAAAGGAGGTAAGTTCACAGACAAATAGACAGGAAACATATTAAAGGCACACCTCAAGACAGATAGGAATGTTGTCTGTGCCACTGATATCTTCCTCATGTTTTAGAAGACTATCTGTAAGTCAGTGTTCCTGAGTTAGTAGCAGTGGTGGGGGGGGGGAGGGGGGTGTCCACAGAGAATTCCACAGTTTTCAGTATAGATGTAAAAAGTTTTTGATAGCTGAGGAGTGAGGTCTATCTGATGTTTAGATTGGGAGAGTGACAGGATTTTTTCATCCACTGGTGGGCTAACTTCATCTTTCTGAGCTTGGAACTATTGACATGAGGAGGAAAGGATTTGACCGCTTTTATGATGCAACATTGATCAAAATTTTTGTTATTTACAAGATAATGAGCAGATATAGGCTTTTTAGGATTTTGAACGCTGCAATCATGTTTATAGTGTCTGTTGAAATACTGCCAGTCTTCTGACACCTGAGGTAAGTGCCAATGGCACCGAAAGTTTGTATTTTGAGTTGTGGGTGTTAAATGCTTCCCTGTAAATTTGTTTTTGGATTAGAATGTACAGTATATTTTCCGGTGATAACCACGTCAAGGTGCTATTCCATATACATTATTTACTAGGTGCCCATATTATAACACGGTTGTCACGAGAAAATATAGATTCTAGTTTTTTGTAAAGGTACTAGAATACCACCGTACGTGTAAGGGCGGCCGGGTGGGTCAGTACCACTGTACATGTGTGGGTGGGCAGGAGGGTCGTTACCACTGTACGTATATGGGTGGGCAGGAGGGTCGTTACCACTGTACTTGTATGAGTGTAGTCTTTGTTATCAGTGTGTTGATGATGGTTATTTGAAGGCGTATTGCTGATACATATTCTCTCTTCTGTATTGTGAATACGGCTATAACATGCTTATAGCTCGTATCATAGAACCAGCGAGCTATAAGCGGCTTTATCCCCCACTTTGTCAAAACACTAAGATCACGCCGCTTACTGTGATGTTAGGAGTGGTTATGTGGGGTTAAATTAGTACCCCCCCCCCCTATATATTTGTAATATATTGCTTGGCTCGTTTTTCAAAACTGCTGAAATATTTTAACAGTAAAATTAGTAAAGGTAAGGGGTAATAGCCTAATGATAAAAATAATTTTTTATTTACTTTAGAGCATAGTATATGAACATATAAATTGAACAAAAAAAATCAAGGCATTGTTCTCTATTATACATTTTCTAGAAATAGCGGATAGATCAAACTTGTAAAAGGATATTTAAGTTTTTTAAGTTAAAAATTGCACATCCTAATTAGTTATTGAGCATGATGTTCACAAACAGTCTTTTGGTGTTTGGGGCAAATCCAGTAATGCACTTCATACATGTTTTCTTTGTTTTCTTGTCTCTTGTTTTGGAACATAGGAAACAACGACCAGAAATGGCATTTGGAATATTTGGTTGTAGTGACATTTCCCTCTTACCTATATATATATATAAAACTTCCCTCTTATCTAACAGCTTTTGAAATCTAACCAAGATTGGATTGACACGTCTAAATGTGTTAGGCCTCATTTTTTCCAAGGCTAAGTCAATTAAATACTCACTACAATTTATATTTTCGTAGTTATTGTTCGCCCTGTAGATATTTAACGAATTTACACAATCAACTTTGAATACGAATCAAGGTATTAATTACTTTTACTTGAAATTGTACTTTAACTATCTAAATTAATTGTTTTAAAACTATACAAGGTTATTAGTAAGATATAAAAGATCTGGGACATTTTCTGTTAATTCACTACCACTTCTTTGGTTAGCCTATGTTAGGTTTGGTTAGGTTATGTTATGTTTGGTTAGGTTAACCTAAGTTATGGCTATGGTAGTGAATTAATGGAAAAGATATGTTAAAAAAAGTATAATTATGAGTCTTCTTGAACTATGTTTTGGAGTTTGATTTAGGAAACAATGTTCAATAGCAAAGTTTGAATATAAAAGCTTTTTACATTACGTTTCATGGTGTAAATTTTAGACTTTTTTATTCTTCTAGTTCATTTATTTTGTCTTAAGAGAATAGATAGCAAGACAGTAAAATTGAAAAGGAAGATCTGCAAATGGCGTGGTATTTCCACTGATAAAATTATTCAGGCAACACAATAGGTACTTTATAGTTGAATAAAGTGAAGTAATATGAGATTTTTTATTGTTGTTCCATATAATTAGATTCGCAGATAGTTCAGCTATATTCATTCCAAACCTTTTAATTAAAAAGTGTTAGCATTTTTATTTGAAATGATGATGAAAATTACGTATATTTTATATTCAAAAATACAAATACTGCAACTTAACTTAATCTACAACTCTGCTTGCATAAATAACCACCAAATTTGTAGTCCACAACTTACATATAGGGTAACAATTATTTCTGGTATTCATAAAGTACACTTTTAGTACACACTTAGTTTGGGTTATACTGTACATTGTTTACAGGTTATGGTATTCATAAAGTACACTTTTAGTACACACTTAGTTTGTGTTATAATGTACATTGTTTACAGGTTATGGTATTCATAAAGTACACTTTTAGTACACACTTAGTTTGTGTTATACTGTACATTGTTTACAGGTTATGGTATTCATAAAGTAGACTTTTAGTACACACTTAGTTTGTGTTATACTGTACATTGTTTACAGGTTATGGTATTCATAAAGTACACTTTTAGTACACACTTAGTTTGTGTTATACTGTACATTGTTTACAGGTTATGGTATTCATAAAGTACACTTTTAGTACACACTTAGTTTGTGTTATACTGTACATTGTTTACAGGTTATGGTATTCATAAAGTACACTTTTAGTACACACTTAGTTTGTGTTATACTGTACATTGTTTACAGGTTATGGTATTCATAAAGTAGACTTTTAGTACACACTTAGTTTGTGTTATACTGTACATTGTTTACAGGTTATGGTATTCATAAAGTAGACTTTTAGTACACACTTAGTTTGTGTTATACTGTACATTGTTTACAGGTTATGGTATTCATAAAGTACACTTTTAGTACACACTTAGTTTGTGTTATACTGTACATTGTTTACAGGTTATGGTATTCATAAAGTACACTTTTAGTACACACTTAGTTTGTGTTATACTGTACATTGTTTACAGGTTATGGTATTCATAAAGTAGACTTTTAGTACACACTTAGTTTGTGTTATACTGTACATTGTTTACAGGTTATGGTATTCATAAAGTACACTTTTAGTACACACTTAGTTTGTGTTATACTGTACATTGTTTACAGGTTATGGTATTCATAAAGTACACTTTTAGTACACACTTAGTTTGTGTTATACTGTACATTGTTTACAGGTTATGGTATTCATAAAGTAGACTTTTAGTACAACTTAGTTTGTGTTATACTGGACATTATTTACAGGTTATAGTGCATATTTAGGGTGCTAAGTCATGTGCTATTTAGCAATCCAAGATTTAAAAGAAGGCCATATTGAATGATACTATTAGGTTCTAGAGAATCATAATTGACCTCTATGACCAAAACACACTGTTGGCACTAGTGGAACAGCGTTGTGGGCCAGCTATTTAGGACCAAAGTGTTGTGGAGGTTATAGGTGATTGGTTATATGCTCAATCCGCTTAGCACCGACACTGCGTCCACTCAATGGTTGATCAAAGTGGCACTACTACATTAGTTAGGGATGTCCATGTTGGATGGTAGTCAGAGTACAGGTGTTGTGTGGGAGAGAGAACTGATTATCAGGGTTGTCAATTAGCTGAAAATCAGACCCATACCGTAGTCACATATGCTTTGGATTCCATGTAAAACTGTAAGCACCTTAGTTGCCCTGGCTATTGAGCTAAATAAATGGCTTGCTGAGCATAAGTCGAACTCAGAGAGTAACAAGACTACACATGTCATCCAAACTCATCCTACACTAATATAATTATTCCTATTTACCGTAAAATGTGCATAAAGTTGTGTCGACCTCTCATGTACAAGAATAACAAAGTAACGCACCACACAAAATTATGTAAAGTCTAATGAGCGAAAATGTAGTGTTAAAATTAATAATTGTAGTACATTTCATTTAAATGTATTCCTCTTTTACTGTATTGTGTTGTGATGTGAGCAGAGCAATGTTTTACACCAAGACAGAAGTCTTTGTACTAAAGATTTTATTTTTTTAGATTTTAAAATTTACCCCTCCCTTTTAATTCGGTAGCAGACATTGAAAACCTTTCAATATGTTGTCAAAAAATAGAACAACACTGTCTTGTTTTAATTTTTCTTGTACAACCAACCTCTTCCCAGTATTAGTTATTCTGATTTTGCATTAAGCTACTTATGAGTGGTGGAGTAAAACCAGTGACTGCGGAATTTCAAATATTTGGAATAGTATATTACTTAGAAATAAAGCTAGAAATATTTAACATACTAGATTTAGTATTTGTAGGACATAGTATGTTTTATATTGGTTTTAGTAACTGTAAATATTATTTGAAAATTCAAACTTATATGAGACTATATTTGAATTCCCAAAAAATATAACACAAGTTCAGTATAACCTTTGCTATCTAGCCTAATGTGGCGGCTGGTCAAGCCAGATATGTTTTAAAGCCAAATAAAACATAAGTAACAAAAAACTTGGTTTTCAAAAAAAAAAAAAAAAAAAAAACAGTTTAAATAACTTATATCAGACGGCAAGCAAGAGGGGAGTCCCTATTGCATGCAATGTTAATCACAGAGGCATGGTGAATTTTGACGAGATGAACGCGGCCAACTACATATTGTCGAAATGTTGTGTCTCATAAGACGTTTAACTACAATACTTAATATCATTTAGATAAAAACATGTTATACAGTGTATTTTTAGTGATTGCTTTAAATGAACGAGAATGTGTTTTCTCTCCATCACATTAAACGAAAGACTAACAATGCCGGCAATGTAGGTGTGTATGTAATGACTCTTCTACCTCCTCTTATTAGAAATAGACTCTTTTAGCTGCGTTATTACAGAAATTGCCAATCTGGAATTTCAGGCGCATTATGCTGTGAAAACCATTAATAAACGACAAGTTAAAATAAATGATTCCAAAAAATTGGCACAGACTTTCCCCCATATTAAACTTAAAAAAATAAAAACTTTGAAAATTACCAGTTTGATTCTCAAATGTGTTATTTTTGCCATAACTAAAAAACTTGTCAAGTTAGGGACATTAGGTTTTTACTAAAATATTTCAAATTATACTTCACATTTTTCCTACAAATTTAATCAATATTGTTAGAGCTGTTTTTGAGAAAATTCCATTTTTGTATGTTTTTGCCAAAAAACCCAAAATTAAAAAAAGTGAAAAAATGGTTCTGGAAATATTGGCTAAATACACTTACATACCAAACTTCATAAAAATTGATTCATCCGTTTGGTCTCCAGCAAACTGCACATACACACAGACAAACATTGTTTTTCGAAATAAAAACTTTTTGGGTTCAGGGGACCCTAAAATGGATTTTTAGACCAACTTGTAAAAATTTTTTTTGGACAATCACAATATTTTCTCTATGCTTACGCATATGGAGAAAGTAAAAACCAGCGCCTGCATTATTAAAAGTGCAAAAGTCAACCACTGGTGTTTGAGATTTGTGTTATGAGGCTGAATAGCTTTCCCACACAGTATTAATTTTATCTAATAAAAATATTATTTTCGTCTGATTGTGAAGTCAGATGACATGGACAGCCGGATATGCCAAAGTTGGATAATCAAGGTTGTACTGTATGTGTACATTTTGCCTACCTTCAGATAAAGTTGTAGTAGCATAAAAACAAGTGAGTTCTTGTTTTAACTCTTAAGTGGACTTAACTTAATTGACATCTCTTGCCAAGTAAGTTTACTGATCTCATCTCTACTATAAATTAAATTGTGACTTAGTCTGCCCTTATCGACAAATTGGGAAACCAAATTAAAGAATTTTATTTTTGGTAATATGTGTGTCTAAAGTATTTCAAATTTTGGTAAAAAATATTGCTCTGTCATAGGATGGAGCCATCGAAAAGTAGCAACCATGGAACAAGTAGTAGTAGTCACAGCGGGGCTCGCCCAGCAACGCCAACGGAAAAGAAAACATCTCCTCCTCAAAGGCAAAGTCACAAACCACCAAAAAACCTGGGAATGCCTTTGCCAAAACACTCTCCTCTACCTGCATCACCATCATACACAAACAAAAGTCCGTCGGTCTACAAATCTCCACCACAAGTTGTATCGAGTTTAAGGTACTTTGAGTCTATATTAAATGCATTTAGTTTGTCTACTAAAATGTATTATATTGCACTAGTATACATAAATCTACGGTAAATGACGTGTGCAATAGATTCTGTCTCCACCCCTAAGCAGTTTCTGTCAGCAATTCTCAATTCTCTTTATATGTATGGCATATGTTAGATATACTATTGTGCTGTTAGGTCAATTTAATTTATTAATTTAACCTAATGTAATTATTAAAGAAAATACATTAAACAGACAGTAATGAACAGATTTGATTAATCGTAAATGTAAAAATTAAAAATATAAACAATATCTATTCATACATTTTACACAAAATACAATAACTGATATAATTAAAGTTATGTTGTATTACAAAACATTTTTATAATATAGTTTCTTTTCCATATTGTTTTTGACATAATTCTTAATTTGAAAAAATATATTTTAAAGGAAAACAATCTGTATGTGTATAGGCATACATATTAAGTGGTTGTGGCCTGTCCATTAACTTACAGTGATGATGGTCCCTCCACTCACCTATACAAGTTCAGTGGTGATAACCCTCCAACCAACCCATACATGCACAGTGGTGATGGCCCTCTCACCCACCCACACCTGTACATATGATGATGGCCCTACCACCCACCTATAGACATACAGTTGTGGAGAGTCCAGAATTGTTATTTATAAGAGAGGACCATATAGTCCTAACCTCTCCATTTGTATATATAAAAATAAATACAATACCAAAGACTTTTTTTCATTTCATTTTCAACTTTTAATGAGAGTGTACTATGAATTGGACCTAACTAATGTAGCAATCCGTAACTATCAATAGGTTTACAGACTCAACTGTAACTTGCAGCACGCTTTCATTGGAGGGAACTGTACTGGTAGAATTTTTTCTCTCTCTCTCTTTTCTCTCGTTTACACACCATATAGTTTGGTTTAATGTTTACCAATGTTTAAAAATGTGTATACCAATATGAATGTTATACATTTAGTTTGGGTCTTTAGTGAAAGAGTCATCCGTAAACTCTTAATTGAAGAAAAAAACTAAATTAATTAAGTTAGTTAATAATGAGCCGACTGATTTGTTCACTCTTAGGCGGCTCCCTGTACAGGTTGATTCATAGACATTATGTTTCTATTTAAAATCAGTTTGTTATATTTTTAATCTATTCAGTTATCAGCTATAATGCAAATTTGCTGCTATTGAAATAATGAATACTATTTCAAAGTATCTGTTTTCAAGTACAGTAGTGGTGACCTCGGATATTGCCGAATATTTAAACCTTTCCCAACAAAACCTTAATTGGCTAGCCAGGTGTTGTAATGATTGAACACTGTACACGGTCTGTGTCATTAAGTCAAGACTTTTGAGTGCCCAATTGGTCCTACAATACATTCTCATCGGACTAGGTAACTAAAGGAGTTTTACCTAATATCAGTACAAATAATGTACGATTTCACACAGCTGCACCAGTGTATTTTACACTGATTGGCATTTTCCTCATGCTAACATATCAGCTGTCATATGCTCTTAGTTATTTTTACTGAGACTTTCTGAACTAGGCCTATTCATTGCTTTATAATTATTATCAACCTATCTTAGGTTATTTGTAAATTATATTTAGTACAGTACAAGTACTGTACTAAATCACACGACACAAATTTATTGCAATATAAGCACAAAATGCACAAATATATTACAATACAAGTACAAAATGCACAAATATTATGGTATATTTAGTTTACCTGTAAAGCAATAAACAAAATCGTGTAAAATATAGCCAATACTATTGTAATTTATGTATTTCTATATTATAGGAACAAATATTTACATTATTTGAACATAATTGTAAATTATGTTCAAATAATGTAAATAATTGTATATAATAATTTCAATTGTATATAATAATTGTATATAATAATAATTTCAAATAATTGTAGGAATACATGAGATCAAACTCGTAAGCTACAGTACTATTTTTTTTTTAATTTCAAACTGTGCTGATGTTTGGTATCATGAAAACTTAAAATATGTGACTGTACTAAACTTTGTAGTACAGTCTGAACTAATCCACTGTGACACTCAGCTCAGCATTGCACATTTTCAAATGCAATGTTGCACCACATAATTAGTCACTACAATCACATCATTTTTAACACTGCTATGTGACAAACAATATAAATAATTTTTTTGTTCAGCCTTTCACCTGTAGCTCCTGGCAGCATGCCTGTGATAGGACTAGATGATCCTCTAGACAACGCATTCTCATCTCCTAATCTGCCGGACTCCTTAACACAGTCTCCTTACTACAGCCAGCTTCATGAACAAGAAGAGGTAATGCAATTGTAGTTTTTTTTAATAATTTTTGTTCTTTCGCAGATTTAACTTGATAACAAGCTTCCATATCTCTAGTGGGAATGTGTTCTTACTCCGTCTTTCTTTTTTTCTTCACATCTTATTAAATTACCTTGCCAGTGGTCTTGATCGGAGGGTTCTGATGTTATCACGATATAACGGAGTCAAGCACATTGTTAGTAGCTGGCCCTTGGATGGGTTACCGTCTGAGCGATCCCGTCCTTGCATGCAGCCCGCTTGCCCGGTCACAGGTGATGGTTCGAAAATCACCCTTAAGCTATTGGTCTCCAGGTTAAATGTTAGAGAGGGCTTCTTAGCTCTAACTTCACCTGGTAAAATAAGAAAATATTTAACTTTTACTTAGCACTTTGGCCCTCCGCCAAATTATAACTCAACCAACTATAACCAAGTTATAACAACCAAAAGGTAACTTAACTTCTTGACACTTTAGGTGTTCTGTACTTAGTTAGCCCAGATAGCTGCTCACACTAAATTCTTGTAAATTATTCTCAGTTTTCTTTCTTTTTTTTATTTTCAAAGAGCCACTCTTTTAGCCACCAAGTCAGAACTTTGTAGTAATATAAAAAAGGAATGTTAAGTATTAAAATAACTATTGGAAATTTTTTTATTTCCCCCCTTTAGAATGAAGAAACAAAGGGCTGTTTTAGTTATTATATGCAGTAATGAGTATTAAATTATTACTTAGTATGTGTGTACACTCGTATGGTGCTTGTGTTGGTGAGCGACAGGGCCAAGTGCCACTTTAGGTGATTGGCTAGGTGGGAGGGATAGTTTATTGTAATATTGTTGTTAATAATTTTTTATATTCAGTTGATTCTTGAAATAATAGTTATTTTACAGCAAGAATACATATATAGTAAAAATAACCAATAGTTACTGTATTATTTAAAATTATAAGTACCTGAGTTTGAAGGCTGTTTACAAGAAACTAAGAGGTCTATAAAAATTCAATCATACCATTGTTTCCTCATTTTGTAATTGAACCTTATGAAGTATGCATTTTAAAATTTATTTTAAGTTTTAATAATTTTTATCTTAGTTGGATTTTAAAAAGTACCGGCATTTTTACTAGTTTTCATTGTGCGTCAACTTTACACTTTTATTTCTAAAAAACAAGTTATTGTATCACATTAATATTTTAATATGTGGTTGACAGTAATGTTTTCTATAAGTTTTGTAGATTTCATAATTTTAATTTCTTAAAAAAAAGTTAATACAAATTTCCTGAAACAACTTTTTCTTGGCTTTTAGTAATTGTAAAGTTAATTTTTTTGCCATTTTGTAATCCTTAAAATACTAAAAGTAATGATTTGTTTACTTTTATATGTGTAAGTAAATCCAGTGATTTTAAATTGATTTCTATTTGTAATAGTTGAAAATCAATCAATGTAATAATATTGATGTAAGGCAGGGCCTGACCAGTGCTAAGAATGACAGTGTGACGTTGCCATGTTGGCAATGGTTTGCCACCCGCTCGCTTTATCACTGAGGCTATTATTTAGCTGTAATGAATTGGGTTTTTTTAAGTACTTTACCCATGACCTGCCAATGAAAGTCCAAAGCGTTCATGAAAAAGCTGATGAGAAATGTTACAATCTTGGTTTCAAAGGAACTGTAGCATAGCAGTCTGTCTAAACGTGGCAACGTTGCACTAGTTTTCCCGGCACTGGTCAGGTGCTGGAATACATTAACCCTTCGCATGCGGAAATTATTTTACCTTATTTTAAAAAAACACGCAATTATGTAAAAAAAATTTTAATGAAATTTGAAGTTAGTTTTTTTGAAGTTTTAGAATCATAAAAAATATATAAATATTTTAATTAAAGTTAAAATTATGATTTTCAACGCTATTTTATTGTACATGTACAATTATAGTGAAAAGTTTCAAATTTCAACTATAACAATTTTCAAATTTTCGTTGAAACTTTTACAGTATCTTTCATTGATGATACAATAATAACTACAAAAAAAAATTGAAAACTATAAAACAGAGAAAAAAACGATAAGTGTTGGAAACAATGTGCTTGGGTGGAGCAACAGACTGAGGATATTTACATTTTACATGAGTGCAAAGGCAGAAGGCAGAGCTGCGCCCATGCACGCTCTGAAATGGCTGCCCCGCTCCTTTTCATTCATAGACGATTTACGTTTTTGATAGGCTGAGGAAGTTAACTAAAGACATGTCTAAGTTGATGCTGCACTCTAGCGGAATTTTTAGGAACTCATTTACACTATCGACAGAAATATTTTGGATATGTTCGTTAACCTAGTTTAAGGCAAAGTAGAGGCTGGGTATATATTCGTTTGCTGCGTGCAAAGGGTTAATAAACTATCATAAATGTAAATCAATTTAAAATTGCCGTATTTACTTACGCATATAAAAGTAAGCCATCATTACTATTAATATTTAAAAGATTACAATGTGAGCGAGCAATTCATTTTATGAGTACAAGAATCCAAGAAAAAGTTGTTTCAGAAAATCAATAAGAACCTTGTTGATTTTGATATTGTTTTGATATAAAAATTTTGATATTTATAAAACTTATAGAAAACATTACTGTCAACCACATATTAAAATAGGAATGCGATACAATAATGAGATTTGAGTAATAAAAGTGTAAAGTTGATGCAAAGTGAAAACTAGTAAAACTTCAGCTATTTTTGTTCCACCCAGATAAAAATGATTAAAACTTGAAATAAAATTTAAAAAAGCAAATGCCATAACGTAAAATTAAATGAGAAAACAATGGTGTAACAGGATTTTTCATAGGCCTTTTAGGTTTTTAGTATAAACAGTTTTCAAAATCGGGAAAACATATTTTCTGCACCGACAGTAGGTCATTACACTTAAAGTATTTATCATGCTATTGAACGATGATGATAAAAAACAGAAAGTTAGAATTACATCACAAGTCATGTAAATATTTCTTTTCCTTTAAACAAAAGGCTTTAAAAAATCCCTCTTCACCAGCTCCAACAAATGTCATTAGAATTTGTTCTACCAATTAAATTGTTAAGAAAAGACAATTAGTACTTTATAGTTCAATAAAATCAAGTGAGTAGGATATTTGCTTGGTAATAAAATATAATTGCTCTAGTTAGTGTCAGCATTATTTTGAACTAAAGTCACGCGTTGTTCAACCGCTGTCTTGTTAACTGGGTATTATATTATGGATTGTAATAATTTCTATCTTTTTAAATGAGAACTTATTAAATCTGTGTTCATCTTAGTTTTTACTGTAGAATAATAATATTATACACTGAGAAAATAACAAAATAAATTTTTATGTAAAATCAGTTGAATTTCCTAGAAAAATTATATAAAAATTTCAGGGTTTTACCTAAAGTAATTTTGAGTTATTATCATGCATGTTTGTGATAGTAAATTGTGTTTCATGATTAACAATTAAACTGCGTAAAGTGAAATAAGCACATATTCAACGTGTTAAGTGATTGAAGTAGCCATTGTGTTGGGAGATACATCAGTGGCTAAGCATCTACATGGGGTACATCAATTCATTGATTCACAAACATTGATGATTACCTATTTTAGCACTGCTAATCATTGTAGATTTGATAATTCACTGTAAACAGCTATTCAACTCATTTCTACTATACACTGATGTCATCATTTTTCCATCAAACATGTTTAAATGTATTTCCACTAAAAACATCTTATTACAATAACGTTTTCATGATGAAATTACTTTTATTTTATGTTGCTTTTTCAACCTTCATAATGTTTGGACTTATTGTGTCTTATGAATAATTATGTCATCAGTAGTATATTTTGGTTTTTTCAATTCGTTATTATTTAAGTGGTTGTTAGTTTAAAACCTCATCATTAATTGTTTTACAAATATTTATTGTATCATTCTAATATGTTTCACGCTTTTCCACTACAGGGAATGATGTATGCTTATCAGGTAAAATTATTTTTATTGAATGATTCAAGGATGTATAATATTTCTCTGTATAAAGCTTTATTTGATTGTTTCATGAACAAAATTTACTACAGTATTTTAATAACAAAATTTTAACTAATAAAAGTCAAACTATTACGTAATACCAAAAGTAACAGTGTTGGACAAACAACTGTTAATTATTTTAACTGTGTTGCAGTGAAAAACTGAAGTATTTGTTTCATAAATGCAAACAGTAAATGGTGATGTAAATTGCTGAAAAACAATACAATGAACCTGATAAGTGAAATACTGTATTGTATCAATGGTTTGTTCAAGCCAACAGTTGAGACATTCATATTTGTTTATTTTATCTTTACAATTATTTATCACACCAGATTTTGCCAACTACAATAAAGCATTTAGCAATACTTTAACATCAAAATAAAAATATATATTATATTTACAATAACATTCACAACTACAGTTTACGGCACTGCTCGACGTGTCCTCTATTCAGCCTTACCAACATACATTTGGGTTTTGTTAAACTAAACAAAAGTGCATTTAAAGCCCTGTATTACTTCAAAGAAAGTCACCTAATTATGCATAGACGTCTTCATTACAAGTAAACTTTTTAATACTCTTAAACTTGAAAAAAATAGGTTCTCTTTCAATGTAAGCTGGAAGATAATTAAATATTACAAGTGCATGGTATGAAGAGTATTTTAGAAAAATGCTTTTGAATATTTGGGCTAAGCTCAAGAAGATATGTTGTGAAAATTATATGTTTTAAAGGTTCATAAGTTTTAATTTAAAATCAGAGTACATTTAAAATAGTAGGGTATTTTTTTAGTTACGAGGTATGGCTAGAAAAAAACCGGATTGAGGCTGAAAATAAAATTACTTACAAATATATACAATTTGATGTTATCTCCTTCAATGTACTCCCCTCTTTGTTCTCTACACCGTTCCATGTGAGTTTTCCACTGGGTGTAGCACTGCTGGAGATCATTTTCTGTAAGCCTGTTCGTGACTTCTGTCGCTTTTTCTTATACTGCTTCAACAGTCTCAAATCTCGTTCCTTTCACTGCTGACTTGACTTTAGGAAATAAATATAGTCAAAGGGGGCCAAGTCAGGTGAGTATGGTGGATGGTCTAAGCTGGGTGGTGGATCCATGTTTTTCCACAAATCATTTCGCTTCTTTCTCCGTACTTGCTCACATAGGGTAGTCAGGACACTAATGTAGTAATTTTGGTTGACTGTTTGCCCCTCTGGTGGGTACAGGAGTGCAATGTTGGGGTTGGGTAATCAATGTGCACAATGCCTTTGATATCATAAAACACAATCATCGTGGCCTTGAATTTTGATTTTGTCATTTGTGCTTGTTTTTGCTGTGGAGAATCAGGGGATTTGACATTAAAGCACTTGTTACATTAGAAATATCTCACTTGCAGATTTTTTAAGTTTGTGGAGAAATTTAATGTTTGCACACTGTTCTTCCAGGACACTAAATATTTTTCTGACGCAGAGACAAAAGGTTATATGCTTATAGTTGACACTACAGGCAGAATGAACACGGGAGAGAGACGAAACTCAAGCAGAGGGTGGAGGGGTAGTCACGTGATATATCATATCACGTGACCAGCCATATGATATTTAGCCTTATTGCATTCGTTCTGTGGCTACGGCAATACTAATCCGGTTTCTTTCTAGCCAAACATCGTATTTGAAGGTGTGTGCGTGCGTGTGTGTGTTAGAGTACATTTATAATCCACCAACTCTTCAATTCCTCATGACTAGGATCCTAACCCTTGACAAAAGAAAAAAAAATTGTTCTACTGTACATAAATAGTTTCAACCCCAGTGTCTATTACAAAGTATGTTAAAATCATTCTAAAAATGAAAAGCTTAATTTTTACGAAAAGTTGTAAAAATGACTGTGTTAATAAAAATTTACATGTTTGTTTTCAGGATTCAGTGATTTCCAGGGTAGGTGTCCTCTCAGCTAGCTCATCAAGCAATTCCTCCAGTGACGACGATTCATCTGACAGCGATAGCGACTCTTCTCCTGCTACAAACGATACTAAACATAGGCTCACTAATGGTAGGAAATAGTGGTTTTCAACGGTGTTTTTAATTTTTTAACCTGTTCACCATGTCAAATAAGATATGGTGAGTTACACAGTGGGGATAGAAGATTTTTATTTCTATTTTACTCACTTACATCGTGCAAAGACTAGACATGATGTCTAAAGTGGGTTGTGATGATACTTTTGTACCAGAAATAACATGTTTATTCGTGTTATATCTCTGTCAAACACACACCTGCCACTGTTCATTTCACACCCGTGTCATATCTGTTGTTGTGAGTCAGAGTCGCTGAATATTAATAATTTTCATTTATTATCTCAGTACTGTTTCACTACTGAATATTCTAAATCTATTTGTACATAAATAATTTATTTACACCATGTTGAATACAAACAACCTTCAGCAGATTGTCTTGGCCAATACATTTTCATCTCATTTGAGAATGAGAGTTTAATTACGATAGGGCATTGAGCATTATGCATGACGAAACATGTAAAAAACATTTATGTGCACGACAATGTTACAACCACAAACACTGGTGTTAAAATCACACTCAGACTAGCCTTACTCCAAAGGGACTGCAGGGCACTGTCCCACACCAGACAGTGATGCCTCAGACCCAAGGAAACATAAAATACCAAACTAAAAATTTCTTCCAAACAATACATAAATGTTATACTAGTGTCACACACTTCTTTATAAAAGCTATGATATGACACCGCAGTGAACTAGTTTTGATTGCTAAAAAGTACGGTAGAAGTCAATATGCTCAAATCGGTGGATTCATTTTCTAATCATTAAAGAGTTCATTGTTGAGTCCCACAAGGGTCTATTTTAAGCCCAGTTCTTTTCCTTTTTTTATGTTAGTGAGATATGGTTTTCCGTCTTGAGTGGAAATATCATTCAATATTTGGATGATACAACACTGCTTCACGGCTGAGTCCATATCAGCTCATGAAATAGAAAGGATCACATATCTCAATTCCTGTGTACAACAATTTGAAAGAGAAAATTTACCTACGAATCATTGAAAAACAAATTACAGTAATTTTTCTTTAAGAGATCAAGAGTCTTGCTTGTAACCATTGATAATGATTGATGGTATCCTTCTTGATGAAACAAACTCTGACAAGTTCATTTACCCTCACCTTACCTACGGAGTTAGACTGTAGGGTAGCTGTTCCTTGGACAAGCTTCAAAGGGTGTTTAAGCTACAAAAAAGAGTGATCCGGATAGTTTAAAAATTGAAAGTCAGAGATTCACGCAAACAGCCCTTTAGATAATTAGGTTTGCTAACGCTGTCTTGCCTTTACATTTTAGAGCCCACACTTTATTGTAGGTACAAATGTGATTTAACGTGAGGTAGTACAGTTATAGAGTTGCTCGGCACTGTACAGCGACTCCGTCCCTAGCAGTTATCAAATTTTTAAACTTTCTCCCAGATTATATTAAAAGGTAACACAATTTGAACAAATACAAGTCTTAATAGAAAGTCTACTTAGTGACTCACTTTTTATTCTGTAGGTGAAGTTATAGCAGACCTCTAATTTGCAGATGGCTCGGGAGATATCCTGTATGAAAGTTATTGCTGTTTTATTTTTTTAATTTTTTTATGAATGCGTGACATTGTGAATTAGTGAACTCCATCCATTTAAATTGTGATATTAGTTAGTTGTATAAATCCTATAACTGAATGTATTATTATTCTTTATCATAATTAATTATTACTATAGTATGAACTTTGCTGTACAGTATGTAAATGTTGTCATTTCATTTCAAGTGCTTGATTAACATTGTTATTTCTGAATGAGCAGTTTCCTTTCATTGGTAAGACTCGTTGCTTAATACCTACTTCGTTTCCTGAAGCAAGAATGAAATTATTCTTAATAACTTTTGCGGACATATTTGTTTATACTCCATTTAGAATAATGCATTTTTTGTATTTAATAAATTGAGAACAGAATATTATATGAGTTTGTTAGTTATTGTAAATTCTTATTATTGTAAATGGTATTATTTTTTGTTCTATGTTTAGGCCATGTAAATGGAAGTGTGCCAGCGGCAGCTGATTTGCTCACTGCGGACCTGGAACTGTCAGAGTCTGGGTCAGATTCCGACTGTTGACTGCCTTATCAGCCTGGTGTGGGGCTTAAACTCCCTTTTACATTTGTGTTAAGTCGATTTGTTGTAACTTTATATAACATCAGTGTAAATAAAATACTCGACAATGTACTTCTGTATGTTACATTGGAATATATGGCACAAATTGATATAAAACTACATTTTGTTTTTGAAAATTCCTTTCAACTAAAATAGCAGAAAGTTACATTTGTGTAGCTAATATACAGGTTCGATATATATATACATATATATATATATATATATATACATAGAGACAATTTAACCCAATATTTATGGTATCCTCAAGGTATACCAGAATAGTATGTTTGAAGATGAATTCAATGAAAACTTAAATAAGTTTTATTTTCTAGTTTTCACATTCCAACTAGTAATATTAGTGGAAAAGTACAAGTTACAAATTATAATTTACAAGTACTAGTATATTCTGGTTCACAACCAAAAATCTCTACACTAATTAATATTATTACCTATTTTCTTCAAGAGAAAATCACAAATATACATGTTAGCTGATATTTGTTTGTCTACCAAAGATTAGGTTAAAAGTATTTTGTAATTATTCGTTGAAAATATTTCATCTTGGGAAAACATGCAGACCAAAGATGAAGCTATGTGTTTTAAACAAAATAAAACAAAAACATGCTTAATGGTGTCTGCTGTGCTAGAGTTGATGTGGGACAAACTTAAATGTGCTAAAATGAAAATGTGGGACAAACTTAACAGTTAAGCTTAATCCATAGGGTCTATACCACCTGCAAAAGACTGGAGCTAGAAAGTTGGCTAAGAGATGTACGGTAGCTCAAAGTAAGGAAAGCAACTATGGTAAGTTTTGAATATATTATCCTGTAGTATAGATTTATTAAACTAAACAAGTAACTTAAATGAGTAGTACATATCAATAATACCAGACAAAATTTCACGTTTTGTATATTTACCAATAGTTTTCCATTTTAAATTTCTTTTAGAAATAAATTACTTTTGTTTCAGAAAAAAAATTGATAGCGAAAAACTACAGGCACAGATGAGGAAAGGACAACATTCTAACATAGGTGATCAATATTGGCAAAGATAGTCGAACTATAACTGGATTTAGTGTACCACTATCTATGGAGGCATGTAACAGCACAGAAGAAGGAACTAACTATATAAAGTAGATTCCTGCTAATCCCAACTTCGGTTATCTGAAAATCCGCTTAATCTGAAACAGATATTGACAACAGATTTTGCAAAAATTAAAATGCACTTACTGTAAGAACTACTACTTTATATCTAACATTTACTAGAAAATATTATTTTAAGTATTTAACTGTTAATAAGCTTTTCAATTATTATTTTGGTTTGAAAATATATCTATTAAATTTCTTTGCTTTAAAGAAGAATTCTTCTCCCTCGAAACTAAATTACGCTAGTATCTCAAAACAGTAGGCACTGGGATCGCGTTGGGGTGTTGCTCTACGTAGCTTAGTGTGAGGTCAAACGCAGCCGAAGCGTCTGAATGGTTACAAAAAAAAAAAAAAAACTGAGATACGTAAACACACGAGTTCAAACTGTTGACAAGAGACTGACAGTGGAAATTGGAAACAGTGCTGTCTGAGGTAGTGTGAGAACGCCAGAAATATGCACACGAATTCCGTCAGGTGATAAGTGGCCTAGTAGCGAATGCAATGGAATCAAGTAGCGCTAGGGTCGGGATCGATTTCCGCCAGTGACTCCAACTTTTTGTCTTGAAAAACTGTGTTTGATCTTATGTCTCAGTTGAATGTATTCTTCTATTAAAGGGTTAATTCTCCTTTTTATAATCATAGGCTATTACTGCGCAAAACTTAAGTACTGTACTTAAGTAAGTAAGTAACTTAAACATAGGCATATTGATTATGTTATATTTTATCAAAATAGCGTTTTAAGAAAATCTGTTTAATCCCAAAAATTTGGTAATCCAAAATGGGTTTGATCCCAATTATTTCGGATTACCGAGTCTCCACTGTAGTTTCTTCTGGGGCATTTTAATGAAGAAGATGTATTCCATGATAAGGTTTATTTATCAGCTCCAGGTGAAGAAATAGAAAACCAATATGATTTGCAAAACAAATGGTCAAACCAATTATTAAAAAAAAGAAAACATTTTCAAAGTAAGCAAGTTGTGAGTAAAACTCTAAAGTCTAAATTTTGTATTTTTTTGTGAAATTATATATGTCTGGATTTAAATATGGGTTACATCCTTAGATTTAATAAGAAAATAAACCAACAAAAACTGAATATAGCAATTTCAACTTAGTGAAAATTGATCTTATAAAAATTGTTTATTACAGTACAACCTCGGTTATCTGGCCTAATGTGGCGAAGGTCAAGCCGAATAAAACATAAATCATAAATCATAAATAACTTGGTTTTATTGGAGAAACACATTTAGTAACTGATAACAGACAGCACGTGAAAGCGGGTCCCTACAATTGCATGTGATGCAACACGCTCTTCAGCAATTGTAATGAAACGAACAATGTTTATCATGATCGCCAACTTTGACGCTGCTTTACAATACAATACGAAGGATATTTAAAAATACAACTGTGTTTTAGTTAGGCTATCGAAAATTCTTTCCACTTTTTTCCTTTTTATTTCACTCATTTTGGCTGAAAAACACTTACTCACTTACTGATAGTTACAGACATGAATGAATGTGGATTTGTCCATCGTACAGTCATGTGTCACATTTAGTATCTAAAATAATGAAAGTGTTTTTATGTTTATTACGACAACTAACATATGTGACCTAACAAATTTATGTAGTACACATTTAAAATTAAACACAAACTTATATTTTACAATTTTTATATTTTATAAATGTACAAAACGTTTATTTCGAAGTAAAATAAAGCACTTTATGTGTATTTCAACTGTAAACCCTTGTTATATGTTTATGTGGAACTGAAATGTTCATGTAATGTTCAGGAGAAAAATAAGTAGTAAAGTTGTACAAGGTTGATTTTTATAAATTAATCAAATAACATTTTGTGATTTGTTAAACAATATATCAATATAAAAAAGTTTTGCTATCTGTAAAAATAAAATTCCTTAGATAGAAAATATTTAATAACGGCATCATTAGAATGCGACTTAATAGCCCAGTGTGCCCGCTACAATACAACCTGTAGAACGCCTGCAAACCAGGGTTAGGTAAGGGGCCGCATTCATTCAAGCCTGTAACTATCAGTATAATAAACCACTGCTTAAAAAAGGAGAATATGTGTTCATTCCAATATATAAACAACAGACTGACAATGCCGAGGGTGTGTACGCTCGTGAAATGGACTCTTCAGTAAAAAAGTAAACAACATTGCCAGCTCGAATCTTCAGACGCATTATTAAATTATTACGTAGTAACAAGCGATCGCTTGTTGAGAGAGGGTCAATACAGTCAATACAGAGCCTGCAATTTGCGAAATGCAAACCCGAAACACTCGTGTACAATATTTGCATTTCAAAACTGAATGGCGCTTCCGATTAATTGTAATTTAATCTTGTAAATCATATTTATTGTTATCTACTTGCCGAACCGGGTTACACGGACTGCCGGATAAAGCGACGCCGGATAATCGAGGTTGTACTGTACTTTTTTACAAACTGTAGAATTGTTTAGTTTAGTAAAGGTGTAAAAAAGTATAGTATGTATGTACAAAGTACTATTTAAATGGTGGGAAAATGTTTTCCATTATAGCATTTTCTACTACGAATAGTTCAATAAGCTATTTAGTAATTTAATAATACGGAAAGTTATTTCTTGTTGCAGGTAATGGTGATGATATAGAACAAAAATGTAAATTTCAGATAGAGAATTAGAAATAACTACAGAACCACCAATTGGAAATACAACTGGGAATGCCTTATAGCGATTTCACCAAAAATATTATATATTATGTTGTTACAATGACCCAAGATGAACAAAAATAAAATAATAATTTTTCTTTTTAGTGTAAAATTTGCTTAGTAAATTTCAGAAATGTTATAAATTTCAGTAAAAAAAGATTACTAGTGTTCCAATATCCTTCTAACTTGTTCACTATCTTTGCTGTACGTTTATTTAATGGATAAGTTATTGGATAAACCTATTTATCAATATTTCTCACAGTGCAGGAGGTCCAACCAAATTTGCTTGAGGCGAGTGGACTTTTATGCAATTATAACAATTCAATGTAGGCATAAGTTATAATTATATTTGGTTTTATAACTTTTCTACAAAAAAATTTAATGCCTGAAGTCATGTCTTTTGATTCAACATTTGTTCCTGATGTCTTACAGCTTGTAATGGCTGATCATATTTTAACTGATCTTCTTCTTGGCGGTGACCAATATCCAAGACTATATCATCTTCATTAAAATTATTTCATACTGAAACCTCCTTTCAAAGTTACATGAATTGCACAGCACTTGATGATCTCACCGACAAAAGTAGGGCTTAAATTGAAGTGATTTAGATATAGATTTAGGTGTTGTGTAATGATGTTATCAAACATCGTTTCAATGCATAGCCAGATTACGGATGATTACTGAATTTGGAAATATATGTACTCTTTCATTTAGCCAACTATTTCTAAACACGCGAGCATCATGAACACTTCAGCTATATAGCAACTAACGCAGTAAAACATGGCTGTGAGCCCTCAAACAAACGGGGATTAACAAACAATCAACAAGGGATACCAACATACAATACCATGGCGGTCCACAAATGGTTCTTCATTTACAGTTGGGACATCTATAGGTATTAAAGTTCCCACAAAATGAGAAAAATTAGTCATGCCGTAAAACTTATTGACTGTCATCATTTTTATATTAGTAATATTTTTAAAGATATTCTGGCCAGGACATAATATCAGGCAAAGCCCGATTAACAACATTAACCCTCAAACCGCAATTCGATATATTTTCTGTTAGTTACGGCGTTCCTATACTGCCAACTGACATAATTTTTATTGGTTGGCACCTATCAGCTTAATAACTGATTATAGCGGCGCCATTAACGACAGTGGCATGATTCGAACGTCTTCAGGAATATAGGTGGAGTTCTTGTTTTCAAACATATGTTTGTTTTGTTTCTTAGATGAAAGGAACGGTGGAAAATAATAATAAAAAAATCATATAATACAATTTGCAAAGTCGCTACTGTCAGCCGTGTGCACCGTCTGATATAATCTTTCATTATAGGACACCTATTAACGATATCGCACGATTCGAATATCTTTGGAAACAGGAATAGTTATTGTTTACAATCATATGTATGTTTTGTTTCTGAGTAAAGGAATTGTGGAAAATAGTAATAAGTAAGTCGAGTTGGCAAAGTGAAAGCTTCTTTCACTGTGGTTCATGTATAATGCTTGTAAATTACATGACTTGTACATAATTATTACTATGTTTACGGCAATTGACAGCAAAGTAAAAATTTCAAAAATACATCTATCTTATAGAGAATGTATTTCTATACATTTTAGTACTGTTTTAAGTCTCTAGTGATTATGTGATATTTTTAGCAAATTTTCGAAAATACTGTTACCATGGCAATACATTATTGCATAGGTATAATTTTTTCAAGTCCCCTAATAACATTTACAGTAATATCTTTTATTTCCCAAAACTAGATAAAATGTTGAATGTTTTGGCTTTCTTGTTTCTCAGGTGACCCCTACCCTTTTTTCCGTTAAAAAAAAATTTTCCATGATAATAGGTACCTAATTTAAAAAAAATATTATTTTTTTCTTTAAGTGTAATATTATTTTAAAATAACATGGTTTATTTCAAGTAAAATAATACCTAAATACAAGTAGGTTTATACCATTTTACTATTTAAAAACAAAATGTCAGCGAATGTGCGAAAATGACCTGGCGGTTTGGGCAAATCTAATTCTTACATTTGAGACGCCGACACAACGTTGTTGGTATTTTAAGGCGAATATGAATGATTATATGAGTGTAGGATGAGTGTGGATGAGTGAAGTCTGGTTACTAAATGAGTTCAACTGTTCCTCAGAAAGGGCAATTTATTAATAGCCCAATAGCCAGGGCAACTAAGGGACCTACAGCTTTACGTGGAATCCAAACCACGTGGTGCTGGTCTGATTTTCAGCTAATTGACAAGCCTGATACCTAGTTATCTCCCCCACACAACATCTGCACAATGATTACCTAATAGCCGGTTTGAGGGTTAACATCAGCAGATAGACAACGGCAAACAGTAGGTTTTCTGATCCCGTGGGTATCTCCCACGGTGTGGTACTGGCTGCCACTCCCAAGCCAGTGTAAGGCTACACAGAGCTGTTGTTTAGTTGTCATTGCTCCACTTTACTAGTTGGGTGTTCTCTAATGGGTTCAGTTTGTTGAAGTAACATCTCTAATTTCAGAGGTGGCATTCTAAATCTTTCATCGATATCCGATGCACTTTCAAAATGGAAGTTAATATGATTTCTGAAAGTTTTTTGCCTATGATGTATGACCACTGTATTATTATCTACATCAGAGGAATCAAATGTAATGCACCAAATAATTAATACAGTAGGTTAACAACAGTAAAATAACTAAATACAACAAAAATGGGAATAAAAATAGTAAAATACAGTAATATAAATGATGGAAGCTTTATAATCTTCACCTTATTCAATTTGGTGCAGCAGCCAGTTTTAGATTTAAAAAGAAAATCTGTTAACAATTTGTTTATTTTGAATATACTCAAACAAAATGTAATTTCTAACTCAATGTGATAAACATTTTCAAAATCTGCATAAACAATTCAAACAAGTATAATTATGCAGAACTTAGGTTTAAGTGGCTGGTGTCATAACTAAAATCTACATTTTCCGGTTACAGCCACGTCAAGATACTATCTACAATATTTACAAGATCCAGATGTTTCACCTATACTGTGATGTAGCATCCTCAGAGTCTAGTACCTTGATGTGGTTGTCACTGGAAAATGAAGATTCTGGTTAAGAATAATTTCTTCTTAACTGCTAATTTAAAAATAAACTGTGATACGACTCAGTGAAAGTTAACGTTTTTAGAAGCTAAAAAAAATTAATTTATAAAAATCGCTAAGATCTCTTTACAGTATGATTGTAGTAAGTGGGTAGGGTGTCAAATACTATCAAAAACTTGTCCGACTAACGGGCTTTCCATCAATACTGAAAAGAACGTTTATCATGTATCAGGCTTATGGGACTTACAATATCTTAAATGCTGAAAAACACGGTTAGTCTAATATAGTAATGCCATTACTATGCTTTTTATGAATCCATAGTTGACTATGTGTATTTTAACATCCATAATTTTTTTGTAACACTGATTTATTTCTTGACAATGAATAAGTTTTAATATGCAGTATTAATCTGAAAATATTTTCCATGTCTGTAAATAGAAAATTATCTTATATCACATCAGCAGGGAATATTCAATACCACTGTACATGTATGGGTGGGCGGGTGGGTCAATACTACTGTTCTTGTATATTCAATACCCCTGTACGTGTATGGGTGGGCGGGTGGGTCAATACTACTGTTCGTGTATATTCAATACTACTGTACGTGTATGGGTGGATGGGTGGCTCAGTACCACTGTATGTATATGGGTGAGCGGGTCGCCACTACCACCTGCCACCAAATTTGTTGTATTTACAGAACAATACAACAAATTTGTTCTGATTCCCATGGATACAATTAGAGCTGATAAGTAATAAATACAATTTAGCTGGAAGCTTCTGGGTGATTGGTTCAGTGTGTTACTAGTTGTTAATAGAATAATCAAACCAGCTGATTTCGGCCATGTAATGTCACAGTCGACTGTGCAGCCTCACCGTAATACCTACCGTCTATTGTTCATTATCTTGTTTTGGCACTGTCCATTCTTACCTAAAGTATTTTTATTGGGGGAGCCTCTTGTTATTCAGTTACAAAAATACCTTTAAAACATGATTTTTTTTCCTCACTCAAGGCACTTTACCCAATGTGAATTGGACGTAGTGGGCCTGTCTTGGTCTTCAGACCTAACTCCCATTGAATTTTTTTTATAGTGTGTGATTCAAAGCAATGACACATAAATTAAATATTTTTTTCTACAAAGTACAGAAGTTTTAGCTTTAAATATTTCGTTTACTATGAAATAACTTTTATTCTGGAACTGTTTTTTTTAATAATCTCACAATATTTTCCGATAAAACTTATTTTTCAAGTAAAATATTCCAAAAACATTTTATAGTAATAGACCCAAAATATATTACGGACATTACAACAAAATGGAGTGTAATTAGTTTCCTAAAGAGATATGAGTCATTTTAATTTAAGGAATTTTGAATTACCAATTTTACCACCTCATCAAATTCAATGAAAATGTTGTTAACGACTGATCAGGAAATTACTGAATAGGAGTGCAGGAGTTATGGGATTGTTATCCTCCCCTCCAACAAGCGATTTCTCCCTAAAAATACCATACATTCAACAGATGACAATGTAAGTAATGTAGTACAACTCACATGGTACAGTCCCTGCGCAACATAAAGTCAAATACAGTAGGAAATAAAACAGCACTCTGGTTGTGACAAAAACCTCACTACGTATAGTAACATTTGTATATGGGGCAAAACGCACAGTTTTCGTCATTACGGATCAATAATACATTATATTATTTTCTGGCATTTTTGTTACAGTATTGTTTTTGGTACAAGTACGTTGGTTAAAACAGAATGTCAGTTAACAAGGCTCTTCTTTCTATGATAGTATTTATTGGTTTCTTTATTGTTATTTAAATATTGATATTACCTGTTAAGTTTTATTCCAAACTAGCTGTACCCGCCCGCTTCGCCGGTCATAATATTGAGTTTGATTTAGAACCTAATAGCTGAAAGAATTCGAGCATTTTTGCTTCTTCTACCAATATTATATTTTTTAGGAGGCATGTCATGAAAAGTAAACTGCAAAACAAATAATTATTTATTTTTTATTTTCATGTTTCACCACATGTTTTAATTACCGAGGAAAAAATGTTAACACCAAATACAGATCACCTGATCAAGTAAAAGTAGTGTGTGCTACACTTTCAAGGTGAAATGTAGAACTACAATAAATCAAAACATAAATACAGTACTATTGTTGTGAGAACTTCAATCTGCTTATGGCATGTGAAACTACATTAAACCACACAGTCATATGTTTTTTGTAAACAATTCAGATTCTCCATTTGAATAACATGGGATCTTTAGGAGCCCGTGGGGCGGGACCCTGTGGACGGATCTGCATCAAACTTCACAGAAACCATCTCAGGAGTATACAGGACAACATCCTAAAGTTTCATGGCGATCGGTTGGATGGTTTGGCAGCGCATAAACTTCAAACATATATATATACAAACATCCTCTTTTATAAATATAGACTAGCTGAACCCGCCCGCTTCGCCGGTCATAATATTGAATTTGATTATATAATCGAAATGTACAGCATGCTTTCAGTTTATACTGTGTCCAATTTATATCCAGTTTAGAACAGCTGATGTTATATATGATTTAATACTGTACTCAATTATTTTTAATTTTAAAAGTTTAGCCTAACACAATTTTATTCAATTTGTTTTTATTTAACAGCTGTTAATCAAATGTCTCAAGGTGAAATGTAGAACTACAATAAATCAAAACATATACAGTACTGTTGTTGTGAGAACTTCAATCTGCATTATGGCATATGAAACTACATTAAACCACACAGTCATATGTTTTTTGTAAACAATTCAGATTCTCCATTTGAATAACATGGGATCTTTAGGAGCCCGTGGGGCGGGACCCTGTGAACGGATCTGCATCAAACTTCACAGAAACCATCTCGGGAGTATACAGGACAACATCCTAAAGTTTCATGGCGGTTGGTTGGATGGTTTGGCAGCGCATAAACTTCAAACATATATATATATATATATATATATATATATATATATATATATATATATATATATATACATACAAACATCCTCTTTTATAAATATAGATTAAAACATATTGATTTTGTCATTATTTTATAAAAAAATAGTTCATGGAAAGTTATACTAAATTTTTCTTTTATTGATAGGTATGAAATAAATAATACAATTATTATAAACTCTGCTGTATCAAACTAGTAGCTGCTGTAACTGCACAAATTTAATTAAAAAACCTCCAACTGGTAAATCAGTAAAATTCAACGATCCACAATTTATTCAAATTAGGTTGAATATACTGAATATAGGATCTGAAGGCTCACACAATCTCAGTAAAAAAAGTGGTAAGTGAATGAGGGAGGTCAGTGTACAGGTATTCAATAGTTGTGTGTATTCAAGAGAGATTGGGCGTAGCTGCCCCAGTATCAGGCTTCATTATACCTCTTGTCTTTTCCAAAAGAAATTGTCATATGTACCATGTAAACACCACAAAACATCGTCTGTCTCTTGCTCTTAGCTTAGGACTAACCAATAACTCAGCCCCTTTTGATAGCAGTTTTTAGTTGGAGGTAGTCAAACACTGGAGCATATAGGAAGAGTTAATATATCTTACCGGATACTGACTACTTGAACTACTCTTTGCCATATATTGGAAGGAAGAGGACAGTCATCACCATATTCCTAATCTTGTCCAAAACCTTTTATGCCAGGATCATGGAGGAGTTCTTAGGTTCCAAGGGGGCGGATGGCTGACAACGACATGCCTATTTACTGTGCCTCTTCAAATATTCATGCCTTCTCTGTGCCTCCAATTCTTCATCAGCATCTTCTTGATTGATGAAAATAGAACTGTCCAAAGATATCAATTCAGGGGGGGAGATGCTATTGCAGGGAGGGACAATTGAATTTAGCGAGGCAGAAGAAAGTTGTTCAAATGGTGATGGTGGTGGTGCTCCTTCCTCGACCGAGCGAAGAAAGTAGCGTGCTGCTAAATAGATTCCAGAGCAGCCTATTGCCACCAAGCCTAACTTTTTAGGCCAAGACAGATTGTGGAGTAAGTCCATTTCAAAGACATTTGGAAGATAACTAAATAAGCATTGAAGCACAATAAATGATAATACAAAATAAAACAGACGACTCAGAACCACTGATTAATTAATACCAATGAGTTAAAATTGTATCCATGGTTATTACAAATGGTTAACCTCTTGAAGTTACGGTGGAAATTACTTTAACTGTTAAGTTCTCGTAGTTTTGGTTGTTTTATTAGTGTTTTCTGAAAATCTTAACACTTTAAAAGAAACTATTTTTATACATTTGAGAAGTTCAGAGATTGCATCAAGTACAAGGAATTGCACAAATAAGTAGGCTGTTGTAGTAGGTTTGTGCAATCTCTATGTTTACACCTGTTCTTTGTATTAAAAACATGTTATGAGCTCAATTATATTGTCAAGGTAACAAAGCACAATAAATTATTCATTGTGTGCTGGGTATAAAAATTTTTGTTTGTTGATTGAATCTTTATTATTCTATACAATTTAAGTTTTTTTTACTACATGAAGTTACAGTTTTGTGTAATCTATATATTTACATCTATTCATTGTATTCAATAACATATGTTATAAGCTCAAATATGTTGTCAACGTAACAAATTACAATTATTAATTTAGTGATGGTTATTAAAAGTTGTTGGTTGATTGAATCCCTCTTTATTATTCTACATAATTTAAGTGTTTTTTTACTCCAAGTTATGGACCAGAAATAAATCATTATTACTTTGTATATATCAATTTTAAAGTTAGTGTTTGTTATGTCCAATTTTAAAAATTCATTACCAATTGCAACATTCACATGGTAAATAGTAATTATCTACCATGTGAATATTACAAGGTACTGGTAATTATCTAATTAATATTCACGCTGGTTTTTAATTGGTTATGAATTGTTAAATATGTATCCAATCTCAAAATAGATAGCAAAATTACAAATGAAATTCCAAAAAAACAAACAAAAAGTATTCCAAGTGCTCTTTTATTTATAAATAAGAACCACTTTCTCTTACGTTCAATCAGAGGTCTTAAGTTCCTGCAGCATGATAAATCAAGAAATCTAAGTTGCAAACCTTGTAAACGTGGCGTCATGTTTCTTCTTCGCTCACTTTACTCAGGAGATGTAAATAATATACAGGCAAAATATACATTTCTTAAAAAGTAAAACAATTCAGGTTTCTTTTTTATTTTACTTTATTATTAAACCCCATATTTTATAACTTACACGAGCCTTATTTTCTAATTTTAGTTTCACCTCTTTAGTCAAACTTAAATCACTTAATTTTATCAACGTTCAGAGAACATAAATGGAACATTATACAGGTTTATAATGAAATTATCTTGGAAAATGAACAAACAAATTTTTGCTGTAGGTTACATGTTTAAAAAAAATCATAATGAACAACATTGTATTAAACATTTCTAATAAAGCCATATTGTAGGCTAATTTAAGAATCGCAGGAGTGGTAAATTTTTTTATTACAATAATAAGAAGTCGAAACAACAGCCTGTGATTTTAAAAAAACAGGCGGTTCTGGAAATTCTGGAACTAATTTGTTCTGTTCACCATACTTGAATATTCTTATTATCTATAACAAGCCATGTCCAGACAAACTTTTTTGGCTCCAAGGATTTATAATTTTTAAATGTATATATTGGTTTTCGACCATGAGAAATCGATTAGCTCTGGTCTCAACCCTGGGAAAAATCTTATTTCTGCCCCAGAGGCTCCTAGACTTCCCGTGTATCATGACGAGGCTGCACAGTAGACTGGGCCATCACATGGGCGAAATCAGCTGATTTGTTTATTCTATTTAATACTGGTAACTTAATCTACCAATTACATAGAAGCATTCAGCTATATAGTAATCAAGTTATGTATCACTTATCATCTGGAATTTGTAATAACGGGACTTAAAACAGTATTTTTGTGTTCATTTTTGCCATTTAGCACATGTGACGTTATGTGAGATGCGCGTGATACCTACCGTCTTCTTTTCCCTGTACTGTAGTTTTCGCGTGTGTTGCTATAGTTACTTAACAGTTTAATGTTATTTATTTTGCAATTTGTAGAATAAGGTTAACAAAAACCCAAAATTAAGTAATGTTAAACTAATACACCCAAATTGGTGTATTCTTTTATCAAATTAAAGGTATTCTTCTCTTACTTACTAATATTACATCAGATTTTAGAAAAGATTATGTCTATGGGCTCCACTGCCCCAAAAACCAATAATCATGGTCATACACTTTTAAGAATCCTGGTGAGGTTAATCTTCCTCACGTGGCAACATGTCGAGATCCACAAATGGGACTGTAGCAGAGTGGCTCGGTGAGGCCCAGGCCGAACTTTACTCCGCGAGGCCGTTGGCCGAGTTCCACAAAGTGGCTAAAGGTAAACGCGGAAGACCAACGAAACAAAATCTTATTAATAACCTACAAGGTAGAATAACAACAAACGATTCTCAGGATCCTATGGGAGATAGGGATGCTACCTCTTCAATTTGCAAATTTCAACTAAGCGAAACTCGTTCTCCTGGTACTGTAACATTAATTAAACACCATAAAAAATCCTCAAATCCTTTTTAAATTGATTGATATTTACTTTCAATTTATAACAGTTAAACTAACTAACTAATCTGCCAATAGGCAAAATGCAGGATATTAATTCTATATGCATGTTTCAAAGTAGGGCATCTGATTTACGTCTTATCATGAATGTAATATAAATATACATGGTGGAAAAAAATTAAAATGCTTCACAGCAGAGTTTTTTTCATAGATAATTTGATAGCTAAATTTTAAAAATAATTGTCTTCCATAAAGTATAAGTTTTTATCAGAATAATTTTACTTAAAACCGTTAAATAGCGGAGAAATAATATTGTTCAAATTAGTTTTTTTGAAGTTCAAATAACCACTATTCTAGAAAGAATAAACTTTAAAGTCCGGTTTGGGGAAATTAATTTTTCTAGAATAGACCTTTCATTTGATGCCAAACTCGACCTAGACTTAAATTGAAGATTTTCATTCAACTCGTGGGCCGTCCCCCTGAAAATATGAAATGTCACTAATGACGTCAAAAAGTATGTTCTTAGTTAACATGATCATGTACAAGATTTCACTTTTACAAGTGAAGTCATACAAAAATTGTGAAAGCGTTTCCATATTTTTTTCCCACCCTGTATGTTTTGTTATACTCAAATGTGCAAAACAGAAATACTCCTTGGTTTGATATATCTAGGATTTAAAACTATGTATCTGAGGTTCCATATTATTACTTTCATACCAAGTGTACCTGCATACTTGTATATTAAGTAGAAAATATATGAAAATAAGTGCTAATACCATTCCGTTCAAAGGAACAGCTCACCAATCCTTTCAAAGTGTTCTGATCATATGACTTGTTATTACAGATACAATACAAGTCAACGTCACACATCACAAATTTATTTTGTTTATTTAATATGTTTTGGCGTGCAGTTGAGGAGCACTAGTGCAGTCCTATGTAAATGTAATGCAGTTTAAACGAGCTGTAGCAGACCTCAATAAATCAAAATATCTTTATTTCATATTAGTACATAGTATACAGAAATAGTGTCAACCTTAATTATAATTTTAAAGACAACTTAAACATTTTGTAACCTTAAACAATAAACATAGCAAACAATTCAACAAAAAACAATAGCAATAAAATCCCATTTTAATGGTTCAAAAGTATAAATTCATTAATGGAGTAAAATGATGAGTCTGTCAAGAACTCTTAATGATTTAAGAAATTTATTTTGATTTTTCTCCTGTTTAATAATTTGTGGTAAAGTGTCAAAAAACTTGTTTCCTTTAAAAGTAATTTTCTGAAGTAGTTTAAACCTCACTAACTAACCAAATTACTAGCACAAATATTCCTATTAAATGGAATATCTATTGTAGCTGTAAATAATAAAGGCTATTATTTATTTAACTGAAATAATATACTTATGATCATAATTATCTTATGATATTATAATATATTACTTGAATAGTCATTATTTCTTATGTTTTTGATAAAACATTTTGTATTTGAGGAAAATGTGATTTGAAACAGCAGTACTAGTTCCTGCTTCACAATTTAATTGAAACGCAACTTTAGCTGGCCACCCTTTAATCCAAAGTGGTGTTATTCTGTAATCAGCTGTTGAGGTTTCCTTTGAACGGTAAAACTTAAACACTCGTTACACTGTTTCACAGTATTTTCCAACATATTATTCCGTGCAAAAACATAATAGGTACTTAATTGTGACTGGAATACTTCCCATTAGCAGAAGTGGGTTTGTATTTTAGAACCAGTTAAATTTGTAACTTTAAACTGTTTTAATATGATTTATAAATATATTTATTTAGTGAAGTTACTGTATATCAAGCGCTTTGAAATTGTCGGTACAAGTTATGCAGTTCTGTAACTCGGCTACTAAGGGAAAAATTGCTGTGGAGATTGTAGGTGATAGGTTCTTTACACGGTTCTCTTAATACTGACTTGGTGTCCGCTCCATGGTTGCCATTGATGTGGACACAACCAGACAAAGTCTGGGATGTCGATGTTGGGTGGTAGACGTTCATATGTTGTGTAGAAGACTGGCCATTTGTCTGAAAATCAGACAAATACTACGTGGTTAGGATTCCACATAAATCTAAACATGAGATGGAATGGCGAAGTGATTGGGATACTCTCGAATCCCCTCTCAAGTTTTATGGGTCTATTTTTGTTTTCTTGATACTAAAGCACAGTTGTATCTGGGAACAGCTGTGACAAAGTAAGAGTCTGCTTTCTGTATCTATGTAACATTACTGGTACTGAAATATACCCAAATGCTATTGATAACTTTGACTCTACTGGAAAAGTATTGTGGTACAAGTAATTGGGAGAATTTAATTTTTAATTTAAGGTTCGCTATACTTTATTTATTGAATGTCTCAAGATGAGCATGTTTAGCGGCATTTGTTTGTAGCTCTGACATACGGTGTTGCCAAGAGTAGTGCATTTGATATGTGACATACATAATAACTTGTCGAGGTAGAAATAAGCTTGAGGAGATATTTATAATTGATTCAAATAATGATAAAATAGAACAATATATAAATAATGTGATAAGAACAATCAATAAACAATAGAAAACAATAATGTAAAGTCCACGATCATAAAATGTTAACCCACCCTCAAATTCACAATATCAAACAAGTACAATATAAAACAGGTGCATTTGAAGAATGAAACGTGGCACAAGACCTAAAGGCGTTGTTATGGTTTCAGCTGGCTTACATCGTCACACCTTTGATTCTAGCATTCTCAAACTCTTCATAGTTCTAGCGATTGCTATATCCCTTACACGTAAAGTGGTGGAGACCCACCCGCCCACCCATACACGTAAAGTGGTGGAGACCCACCCACCCACCCTTACACGTAAAGTGGTGGAGACCCACCCGCCCACCCATACACGTACAGTGGTGGAGGCTCTGAAGTTAAGTCGTGACATGAATATAGCATAATTGGTGAACAGAATCCTTTTCATAACATAATTATGCAACTTTAACTGAGGCTGTTACTTTTAAAATTTCTTTGTAGTATAAATTTTACTGTCAGTTAACATGAGTCAGTAGATACTTGTGCGTGAAGTTTATCCAAGTGAAGTTCAAATTCATTAGCTCAGTTGGATTTGAACCTTTGACCTTGCCCTACACAATCCAAAGCCTTAGCCACTGAACCATCACACCGGCAATAAGTCAAAGTGTTTCATAATCACATTCAGGAATACTTTTGCATGTAAAATAAAATATATACATACACAAGGGACTTTTAAAACGTACAAGGGTTTTTGTAGTCAACGTAGAAGTAAAATTAAATATTAAAAGCTGTTAAAAAGGAAAAAGGTTCCACTTATGATTTATAGTCCGACACTTAGTTCCCCTCTTTACAACTAAGGGCATATGATAAAGTGCTTGGGGGCTTAGCAGAACCTTGAAGTAACCTCTCGAGAATGTTACCCTCCCACTATTACTAAACTTTAAAAGTTACAAGCTTTTGAATAATTTAAAAGTACTTGAAAATGATTTGTGATCTAAATTTTATGATACACCTATGTTAAAAAATATTCCTCGTGGTATTACAATAAGGTAATGTTTAACTTGCCGTTATTTACACCTGATTTTGTCACGCTATTACTCCGGAGTAGAGAATTTTCTCAACTGTTTATTTTTTGTATATTCAATTTTATAACATCAGAATGTTAAAAGTAATTACATTTTTTAAGAGTAATATTTATAGCTAGTTCAATAAACAATCAAGAAAGTATTAATTCATTTTTACTACAGTTTTACGAATTTATTTGTACCTTTATTGATCAGAAAAACCTGATGATACATTGTATACTTTTATATTTTTAATTGTAACCTAACTTTAATTTATTAGTTCCACAATTATTTAGTAATGTATATAAAAAATCAAATGTTTACATATTTATTTATTTATTCATAAGACGCCGATCGTCAAGATATAGGCGAATATGGATTTCGAATGAGTGTGGAGTGTAGATGAGCGAATGTAGTCATTGTTACAAACTAAGGCCGACTATTCCTTAGAAAGTCATTAATTCATAGCCCAATGACAAATGAACAGCCGGTGGTTATCAGTTGATCCTTCTCTAAATGTGTTATGACTCTGATTGGGATTGAACTGAGAACTTTTAGCTTATGAAGCTGGGATTGAACCAACTACGCTACCACATATATATGGGCAATATAGTATTGATTGTGTAAACTACGTTGATATACAGTAGGGGCTTATTCGCTGAGCTTTACCCATCCCAGCTGTGATAAAGCGGGCATAGTAAACAGGAAGGTCACCATTTTGCTTATAGAACAGCCTTTGACTAAACAGGGGCCATCCAACTCGTTCAAATTAATGAAAAAAATATAGCAAAGCGAGATTTTTGTAGCCGTAAGAGTAACAATGGGTTAATTACTCACATTATCATTCTATAAATAATTAATTCCATCTGATTTAATTTTTTACCTTCAGTCTACTCAGGAAATTGGTTTGTAAATCCAGTGGGGTAGCTTCATTATATACTTCTGTATATTGTATTACGGCTAACTTTTAAAATAGTTTAGTTATATAAACATCCTCGGCCATATTGAAACTTCTTACAAGTCTGGTAAATTAAACTGCTTCTAGAATCATAAAATAGTGTAAAATCCTGAAGAAAACTACAAAAAGGGGATAACTAAACCTTCACTGCTAAATCTAAAGTGAATTCCTGTGTATTCTTCTTTTTCAGAAAGTATACATTTCAGTATACAGCCAGACTGAAACAAAGACTTTGTTACAAGTAGTCAATTTCCTGACAGTTACTGTCGAGCTGAGAGCAAGCTGTGACAATTATTGTGTCTCGACTTTGCCAGCTGTTGGCATCATATTGCTGCTGTAACACGAGTGACAAATTTTCTTTCACTTCTCCACTGGTAATAAAGTGTAGGAAATATATTACTTGGCATTTCTTCAGTGTAATACAGCATTAAATATCATATTATATTACAGATATGCAGTATCTTTCTAGTATGTACTTAGTGCATATTTTTTCAGGTATCGTCTAAAGTAATTTTTTCATAACTAGTTATATATTTAATATTTTTATATTGTTTTACAAAATTTAATCCATTTAGAAAATTTACTTTTTATCATACAAAAATATTCTAAGACCCATGCAAGTGCATTGTTAAATAAGTGTTCAATGTTACTTTCTCACATAAGCGTTAGCATAAAGTATTGTGATCTTAAAAAAAAATTGTGTTACAAGTTGGTCTAAAATTCATTTTAGGGTCCTCTGAACCCAAACAAGTGTTTTATATTAAAAAAAATGTTTAGTGCTTGTATGTGTGTCTGTCTGTGTTTACAGTCTGTGCAGTTCGCTAGAGTCCAAACGAATGATACATTTTTATGAAATTTGGTATGTAGTTGTATTTAGCTGATATCTCCAGACCATTTTTTCACTTTTTAAAATTTTAGTTTTTTATTTTATGGGCAAAAACATACAAAAATAGAATTTTATCAAAAACGGCTCTAACCATTTTAATTAAATTTTTAGAAAATATGTGAATTACAATTTAAAATATTTTAGTAAAAACTGCATGTCCTTAACTTGATTAGTTTTTGAGTTACGGCAAAAAACATATTTGGGAATCAAAGTGGTAATTTAAAAAGTGTTGAGTGTTTATAATATGGGGGAAAGTTTTTACCAATTCTTTGGAACCGTTTATTTATATTTATAATAATATACTAGCTGACAGCCCTTGCTTCGTTACGAGGTAGTTCTCTACGCTTTCTTACCCTTCCCACCATGGTTCTCTCTCAACTATCACATCAATATAAACACTCAGCCTGCTGCCGTTTCCCCAGGTAATAAAGTTTTATATTTTATAAAACCCTATAAATCTACTTAAGGTTGATGCAAAGTATCATGTGAGAATTACTAAAAATGACCTTGAACACTTCATAATGAAAACCAAATTAGCCAAGTTTGTGTAATTTTTATGTTTTTGTATCTTCTGTTTATATATAATAATAATATAATATATATTATTAAATTCAATAAATTTCAATGTTACTATTGTAGAAATAAGAATACCAAGGAAAATTCTATTCCTTGGGAATGCAATTTCGATAGATCTTGTCTTAGTGGGTGTCTATGATACAAAAGCTCTTTCCAAATTTCATCATAACCTGTTCAGTGGTTACGAAGATTTTTTAATATGTTGGTACAATGTTTTTGGATTATATATATTAAGATTTTAATGAGATCAGCATCATTTTTAAACTAAAATGCAATTTTGTTCATAGTACAACTAACCAAAATGTTTAATTTGTTACACAATTCAAGTGTATATTTGGCTCTGTTAAAAATACAATTTGAAATCTGATTGGTTGCTTGTGACTAGAGTCAGTTGAATGTATGTTGTAGTCTGATGGACAAATATCCTCATGATTTATTACAGGTATGCTACGTTTATTAAAACGTCAGCCAGTGTAATTTGGAAATGCTGGATAAATGCTTTTATATTACTTTCCCACGGGAACTCTCGCTCATGTACTCTATTATCTGTTTCTGCCTGTGTTCCCGAACGAAACTGTTGGTGTGTTAACTATATAGTAATATATAAAACAGTAGCGGTAAATAATACCTTAGAATTAACTTGTGGAGACTAATTATAGTTACAGTTATTAAACTGTAAGTGAAGTTTAAAATCTGATGAAATAGCTATCACAAATTCATTTTTGACTAGTGGGAATAGAATTGACCATCAGAAGTACTGACACTATACTTATTATCTATGACAGTTCTTTACAGTTTCAAATTGCTATAATGTTCTATATAATACCAACCTCCTTCTTAACCTTAATCTACTCACATTACCCATAACCTATTGGTCTGTGCGGGGAGCTTATCACATAGAGTAAGAGGGAGAATCAGTAAAATAGTAGGAGAATATTACTGATAAAAACTAATAGTCAAGACCAGGATTCAAACCTGCGCTAACTCTAGATCAGATACAAAGTTCTGACACCTTTGACCACTCAGTCACTCACCCTCCCATTCATGATAATAATTAAACAATTGCTCGTTTTACTAGGACATCATAGTATTTCACATTTGTAAGGTTTATTTCTTCCCATTTACAGAAAAAATGTCTTAATATTTGCATGAATGATTTTGATTTATTCTGTTATGAGACACAGACAAAACTTTGTGAGTATTTTAAGGTGAATATGAATGATTTATGAGTATAGGATGAGTTTGTATGACCTGTGTAGTTAGGCTAGGAAATGAAATGAAAATAGTATTTATTAATGTATCGAAGACAGGACTATTTAGTCCTCTCTTCCACTTAACTGGTTAATTTAAGGTTACTAACTGATTTTGGTTATGGTTCAACTTGTTAATGGCCTATCATCCAGGGCAACTAAGGGACCTACAGCTTTATGTAAAATCCACTTCACAACTTATGGACACTGGCTTCCACCCTACATGGACACCCCAAGACTTCTCTAGTGGTTAAGTTACATTCTGATAGCAACCATTGAGCCGACAATATGTCAGTATTAAGAGGACTGAGTATAGAACATTTCGGCTACAATCACCAAAACACTTTGTCCCCAAGTAGCTGAGTTACAGCTCTGCACCGCTAGTGCCTACAATCTCCACAACATTTGGTCCCCAAGTAGCTGGGTTATAGCACTGTGCCACCAGTGCCTACAATCTCCACAACAATTTCTCTTCAAGTAGCTGGGTTACAGCTCTGCACCACTAGTGCCTACAATCTTCACAATATTTTGTCCCCAAGTAGCTGGGTTACAGCACTGTGCCATTGGTACCTACAATCTCCACAACACTTTGTTCCCAAGTAGCTGGGTTACAGCTCTGCACCATTAGTGCCTACAATCTTCACAAAATTTTGTCCCCAAGTAGCTGGGTTACAGCACTGCCATTGGTACCTACAATCTCCACAACACTTTCTCCCCAAGTAGCTGGGTTACAGCACTGTGCCATTGGTACCTACAATCTCCACAACACTTTGTTCCCAAGTAGCTGGGTTACAGCTCTGCACCACTAGTGCCTACAATCTTCACAACATTTTGTCCCCAAGTAGCTGGGTTACAGCACTGCCATTGGTACCTACAATCTCCACAACACTTTGTCCCCAAGTAGCTGGGTTACAGCACTGTGCCATTGGTACCTACAATCTGCACAACATTTTGTTCCCAAGTAGCTGGGTTACAGCTCTGCACCACTAGTGCCTACAATCTTCACAACATTTTGTCCCCAAGTAGCTGGGTTACAGCACTGTGCCATTGGTACCTACAATCTTCATAACATATTGTCCCCAAGTAGCTGGGTTACAGTACTGTGCCATTGGTACCTACAAGCTCCACAACACTTTGTTCCCAAGTAGCTGGGTTACAGCTCTGCCCCACTAGTGCCTACAATCTCCACAACATTTGGTCCCCCAAGTAGCTGGGTTACAGCACTGCCATTGGTACCTACAATCTCCACAACACTTTATCCCCAAGTAGCTGGGTTACAGCACTGTGCCATTGGTACCTACAATCTCCACAACACTTTGTTCCCAAGTAGCTGGGTTACAGCTCTGCACCACTAGTGCCTACAATCTTCACAACATTTTGTCCCCAAGTAGCTGGGTTACAGCACTGTGCCAATAGTGCCTACTATCTCCACAACACTTTATCCCCAAGTAGCTGGATTACAGCACTGTGCCCCTAGTGCCAATAAATACGATAAGGTAGGACATATCAGCTACAGGTGTAACCTCTACACAAGCAACAAAATTAATTTTTTATTTGAAACATACCTGTTATACATAGCAGGACCAGAATATTCATTTGACTTGGAAAACTTAATGTGCTAGATTGTTGAAAACAAAAATTGAGAAATTGGGGTTTTTTGTGCTAAAAATGGGATATTTTTATTTTATATTTGATGCTCTTTAACTTTTATAAAGATGGAAGGAAATTTAACCCCTTAACGACTATATGAGCGATTACTGTAAAATTAAAATTTTAAAACAATGGTTCAAAAATATAACAGGTTTATTTTAATATATCCTAATTTGGCAACTCTGTTACATGTAGGGTCATTGATTTCATAATTTATTAGTGTTTACTGCACAATCTATGTGTTTCACCAAGAGAGGACTCAACGACAGTTATGTCAAAAATATTTTTGTAGTAATTTATATATTTATTAAAAATTAAAATTTCACATTTGTAATAAGTTAGATAAAATTTGATACAACACTAAATTGAATAAACTAAAAATAAATAAAAATGGTAGGATATTATTATTTTTTAACTTTACTTCCCAGTACACAAGGGACTGCAGGCATTTTATTCAACGAGTGAAATACCAACCATTAGCTGGAGATTTGAAACTTTGACTTCTAAATCTGTAGCCTTAACCACTGAGCCATATTGACAGTTTTTATAAATATATATTTTCAAATAATACATTCTTACTGTTATATATTGTTCTTATAGTTCCGTAATAACTGTCGTATGATTCAAAGTAATTTTCCAGTTACTTATTTCTATTGTGTGTACATTTCTTCAATAATGATTGTCTAATGTATGTAAATTGATTTATGCGTGACAAACTGTTTACTGTTAATAAAATCATGTGATATTAAGTGACTGTATACTTAAGTACCAACGATTAAACCAGCTAGATGCCTAAAACACTATGAGGAATGTCTTAAAACATACAAAATCTGCCAGTTAGTGTTTTCTCTAAAATTGATTACTTGAGAACCATGCAAAGTACAGATTTTTGAAGCTTAGTGGTAGTGTTAATTTAATATGTTTTTTGACAATTAAATATGACAACATTTTCCATAAAAAACACATGTAAAAGCAGCTAGATTACTTGAAAATTGCTACAAAATGTACTTTCTAGATAATGTTATTATCTGTTAGAAAATAATTGATTAAAAATCAGATCAAAACAAAACTGTGCTACCAGTCATAAAATAATGTACATGCACTCCTCAATAGCGAGTGCAATCACTCTTCAAAAGTATTTAGAAAAAAAAAAATTCGATTGAAAACTAATTACCGTACAAGTAAATAGAGTATAATAAAATTTTCTACAGAAAGCATATGTTTTTTATGTTGTAAAACAGCTATATTGGACCTTTGGCTAAGTAAACATCTTTTGCTCTATTTAAAACAAATATACCAAAGCTATTAATATAAGGTAAATTAATATCATTTAATAAATGAACATATAAAACATGAAGACTGATGGAAAACTATATTAGAATATGTATAGTCTACTATTGTTTGTTTATTGAATGTTGACCTAACTTGACTTCAGAGTGATCTTGCAGCAAATGCTGGAACCACAAGAAGTTTGGGAATGCTACAACCAATGGCTTGACGATGTAAGCCAGCAGTAACCGTAGCATTTGCATTGTTGCCACACTCAGTTCTCTGCAATTATTTGATAGCCTAATTGTTTGATAATGTGAATTTATATAAAGATCGTGGACATTTTTATTGTTTATGCAGTATGTCTTTTACATTTTCGTATCCCATTGTTTAGAGATTTTTCTTATCGCATTATTTATGTATTTTTCTATCATATATTTTGTTCAAAGAATAGAAAATCTTCAAGTGGGTTTCTACCTCAACAAGTTATTACTATCTGTCGTATGTCAAACGCATTTCTCTTGTAAACACAACGCGCCAGAGCTTCACTCAAGTACCACTAAGCGTGCTCATGTCAATTCTGGTCATAAATTAAATTTTATAGCATTAAATAGCTAATTTTTGTGTATAGTCTCATTCTAGTTTTTATTACCATGTACATTTTAACGTTAACGAAGTGGAATGAGCAAGTTCAATAAATTTTATATACATAAATCCTATAGAACAATATGTCCTAGGAGTAATTTTCTCTATAAAGTAATTTTAAGAGTTTTTGTAGAAAGAAAAACTTATGTTTGAAAATGTTCAATGTGCAGTTCCAACTAGCTGCAATGTAAAGTGATTTAGGTGGTTTACATCATAGAGCAGTGTTAGAGAAATGGGTATTTTGTGTAATTCCGGTTCATCACTAGAATACAAGCTGGATTTACATGCATCACTATTTTATTTTAACATTCCAATAAAGTTCGTGTTTCATTAAAACATTTCGATTTTCGAATAGGCTACATCTGCCAACAATCTATTCCTTTTCATGAATTGATTGGGATTTATGTTATGGAAATAGTACAATATATATAAATTCCTATTTTCGATATGAGACACTGACACAACTTTATGCATATTGTAAGGTGAATATGAATGATTATATGAGTGTGGATGACCTGTGTTGTATATTTAGTAACTGAATTTGACCTATGATCAAGAATAGCCAATTATTGATGGCCCAATAGCCAGGGCAACTGAGAGGCCTATCGCTTTACATGGAATCCGAACCACGTATTATTTTGGTTTGTTTTCAGCTAATTAACAAGCCTGATACACAGTTCTCTCCCATACACAACATTCGAATACTGACTGTTACCCAACATGGACACCCTTGATTCCTGTAGTAGTGACCACGTCAATGGCAACCATTGAGCGGACCAAGCATAGAACCTACCGTCTACAATCTCCACAGCACTTTGTCCGCAAGTAGCTGGGTTTCAGCACTGTGCCATTAGTATATGCTTTAATATAGCATATACTAATATATTCTATATATACTAATATACTAATATATATAATATAGCTTTAATATTCATGTAGGAGGAAATACATGAAAAGTACTAAAATTGGAATATTCTTAATTGTTTTTCATTTTATAAGTGGGCTACACATTCACTGTAAATATAGGTGCATATATATATATTTATAAATAGTTATAAAAGACATTTTTAAAATATATTTCAGCATATTTGAAATTTGTTTTTTAAAGGAGAGGCCAATATTCTTTTCAACATTATTCTGCTTATTTCCCATAGACTATTAATATTTGCGGGGAACTTATTCATACAGAGTAAGGGAGATAAACAGTACACTACAAGGTGAAGTTAACAGTCAAGGCAAGGATTCGATCCTGCGCTATCTCTAACTAGGTACAAGTCCTACACTTTAAGGCCGTATTACATGAGAGGACTTGCTCATGCGCTATTTCTCCTTTATAATGGTGGTTTTTTTACATAGCCATGCTCGTGATCACCCAATTGGTTTGATATTTGGTACTTACCATCGTGAATGTCCCCGCATATAATAGGTCTGTCACCTACACCACATCGACTTAGCATGCCGCGCATGCGCTCCTCCATTACCTGCAGCTGATTAGACATAATTTCGACTGTCTCGCATTCTCCCATATTATTTATCAGAAAGGCCATGAAAATATCCTCGCGTGTTATATGTCCATCACCAGGTCCACAAGCCTGCCTACGAGGATATCCTCGCGTGTTATATGTCCATCACCAGGTCCACAAACTTGCCCACGAACATATCCTCGCGTGTTATATGTCCTTCACCAAGTCCACAAACTTGACCACGAGCATATCCTCGCGGGTAATATGTCCATCGCCAAGTTCACAAACCTGCCCCTAAGCATGTCCTCGCGGGTAATATTTCCATCACCAAGTTCACAAGCCTGCCCATGAGCATGTCCTCGCGGGTAATATGCCCATGAGCATATCCTCACGTGTTATATGTCCATCACCAAGTCCACAAACTTGCCCAAGAGCATATCCTCGTGGGTAATATGTCCATCACCAAGTTCACAAGCCTGCCCATGAAAATGTCCTCGCGTGTAATCTGTCCATCATCAAGTCCACAAGCCTGCTCACGATCATATTCTCGCGTGTTATATGTCCATCACCAAGTCCATAAGCCTGCTCACGATCATATCCTCACGTGTTATATGTCCATCACCAAGTTCACAAGCCCACCCATGAGCATGTCCTAGCGGGTAATATGTCCATCACCAAGTTCACAAGCCTGCCCATGAGCATGTTTCACGTATAATACGTCCATCAGCAAGACCACAAGCATGCTCACGAGCATGTCCTCGCATGTCGCTTTAGATCACTCGACCACCGGTGAAGTAACGGTTGCAATATAAATAAATTATCCTGAAGTTTGTAAATACATCTCGATAACATGGGGGATAAATGTATACCATGGGTGTAATAGTGGGAGTTATGAATAGGAAATGCAATAAACAGTATAGTTGGCACGAAATTAATATTTTAGTTTTGCGTATATATGAAAAATGCAGCCAACAGGGCTCTATGGTTGGTGTGAAAAATCCATTAGTTGTGTTCTGGGACTTGTAAATAAGAAATGAAGTGAAAATTATGGTTGTGTTTTATTAAATTTATACACAAAATATATTTCCTTGCATGAATTGTAAATGTGAAGTAAATATAACTCATTTTTTGTTAATTTCTGGCAGGGAAACTTCAAACGAAGTGTACCTACTTAATAATTTGTTAATTCTTCTTTTATTATCAATTAGTAGATATTAATAAAACAGGGAAATACATTTTTACTCGTATAATACATCAACTAAAAAGATACTGTCTTCTCCGTGGTAAATGTTGAACATTCAAGGACACGACAAGAGCTTTGAGGGAGGGTCTTACGTTTCGGAGGCATGATAACTCAAGGAATCCCTAGTTACAAATGTAACGGACGTGACGTCAGTGTTTCTTCCCGTCCTGTTTCCGCGCTGGTGGTGAATATTTCAGACGATAAGCAACTAAAGGTGAAGTATACATTTTTTATGGAACAAAATGTAAAAATTTAAACTTATAAAGAAAACTATCTCACAAAGAGTGTAATATGCATTTTTTAAGTGCCTAATATTTTACAGCTCAAATGTAAATAAATAATTATAAATAACCTAATGTAATATTTTCTATTTAAGCGGTTCAGAAGTGAAAATCTCCCTTCACCTGCCTTTGCAGTTTTCAATATTATATAAAACAGCTTGTAATATTTAGTGTTGAAACTGTATTCGGTAGGAGGTTTTATTGTAATATTTTAATTAATGTTGAATTATGATTGAACCATAATCATAACCATAGTCAAAACCAAAAATAGATAACCAGTATCTATTTTTCATGCTGAGAAAACATTAATAGCTTTGCAAGTAGCTTGGAGAGAATGTCTGCAGGCGTATAAGGTAGGTTTTGCTTTAGGAATAATGCTTTAATAACAGTATTTCAAGGTAATTTTGTAAATTTTACTAACGTCTGAAGAGACAATTGGAATACGATTAGTAGTGTTACAAATTTGCAAAGAAGTTTTCTCTTGTTGGCTAAAAAGAACATTTGTATTGTTCAGTTTTAGTAAAACATTTTCCCTTTTTACATCAGTGGCAAATTAGCGTTCAAACATTGTCAATGGAGAATGATCCATACTGAATTTCTGAACTGAATCCTAAATCTCACAGGACGACTCCAGACACTGAACTAATGAACGAAACCCATTAAGAAAGAGTACATAATAGTTTTTTTTAATTTTAAATGTTAAGGTTACTTAAGAACTATAAATTAATTTTAATTAATTTTTCGACAGTGAGAATACATACAAATAACATAAATCTAGGAACAGTTTAAATGAATTATTATAAAATATCACATTGCCAAGAAAAAGAAGAAACGAAAGACGTTCGAAATGCATAGTATAAATGCCTTGAACACTATCCAACTGCAGCAAAGTCCACATGGAACTTGGAACCATTGTTATATAACCGAGTAAACTATGCTTACATTCCAAAACTACGCCGACAACTTAACTTCCAAAGTTAACTGGTATGGCAATGTTGTATACTCTAGGAGGATTGTTTGAAATTGTGGAACATGAGGATAATGCGAGGAATGAGTTCTCAGCTAAAACTGTCTTAGATAGTGAAATAGGTTAACGTTTGAAATGAACGAAGAATAGCTTCAGTGAGTAATACCTCCGATTAGTAGCAGCTTCAATAAGTAATAGCTACTATAAATAACGGTTTCAATAGATAATTATTCATTATTCATCTCTAAGACGCCGATCGTAGAGATATGGATGAATATGAGGAGTGAATGAGTGTGATGAGTGTAGATGAACGAGTGTAGTCATTGTTACTATCTGAGTTCGGCTTAGCTCAGAAAGGACTATTTATTAATAGCCCAATAGCCAGGGCAACTATGGGACCTACAGCTTTACGTGGAATCCGAACCACGTAGTGTTAGTCTGATTTTCAGCTAACTGACACTCAGTTCTCTCCCCTACACAACATCCGAACCTTGACTTCCATTCAACACGGACACTCCAGACTTCTCTAGTAGTGTCTATATTGATGACAACCATTGAGCGGACGCCGTGTTGGTATTAAGAGAACCGAGCATGGAGCCTTACGCCTACAATCTCCCAAACACTTTGTCCCCAAGTAGCTGAGTTACAGCACTGCACCACCAGTGCCGACATAGTAGCTCAAATGAGTGATAGCTCCTATAAGTAATAGCTCCAATGCCTAATAGCTGCAATTAGAAATAGCTCCTATGAATAATAGCTAAGATGAGTAATAGATCCAATGTATAATAGCTACGATTAGTAATAGCTCCTATGAATAATAAGTTCAATGAGTAATAGCTGTAATGCATAATACTTCCTATGAATAATGGCTACGACAATTAATAGCTCATACGAACTTTCAATGGGTAATAGTTTTTATGAGGAATAGCCTCATAAGTAATAACACCATTTTAACTACATATTTTAGTCAACTAAGAAAGTGATTTTGTTTTAACATTTGTAACATTTTGCCATAAATGGTTAAAGTTTGAGTTATAATTTATTACTAGACGCTTAGCTCCTGCTCTTTAGAACTAAGACCATGTGATGAATGAGCTTAAAGACTCAGGAGAATCTTTTAGTAACCTCTGTTTAGCGTGCCTCACGTTATTAAAAAACTTTAGGCCTTGAGATTTGAATAGTTAAAAAAGCAGTTAAAATATACTTTTACCTACGAAGATTAAATAATTAAAGCTTTTGATTAGCTACGTCGATATGGCTGTAGAGGAATTACAATGTCGGAACCCCACTTTGAGTGTGTTTCTAGACTTGTCGAGAGCATTCGACTGTGTTGGCCATAAACTACTGCTAAATAAACTTGAAAGTCAAGGCATTCGAGGACTTTCACTCAAATGGCTGGGTTAATTTTTCAATCACAGATAAAAAAAAGTCAAAATTTCAACTCTATTTCAATTGATACGGAGTCCCTCAGGGGTCTATTGTCAGTCCATTCCTCTTTCTAATTTATGTCAATGATATAGGATCATCACTACAGCACGGGAATCGTGCAGTATGCTGATGATACGACTCTATGTTTCAGATCAAAGTCACAGTCAATTCTGGAACTTCAATCTTTTGTTGATCTAAAAAAACGGGTCCAAAATTTTAACATCAACCTCAACAGAAACTTTTTAGTTATCAACAGTTTTAAGCTTTTCTTTACGCCTCACTGACTTATAGTGTGGTCCTGAAGTAATGCTGACAGGCACCTTGCTGGAAGAGGTCGATACAAAAAGATTCCTAGGAATACTCCTGGATAAAGGGTCAACATGGAACGATCACATACATTTTATCTGTGCCAAATTATCTTCAGGCATTTATGTCTTGAGGTCTTTAGTAAATTCGGGTCCTACTGATGGCATATTTAGGTTTGATTTCCCGACACGTCTCCTATGGCGTAGTGCTCCTATGGGTGTTATTTGTTAATAATTAACCATTTAAAAATTATCAGATCTTATAACTGATTTCCTTAGGCTACCCCAGGTTACTGTACCAAAATAAAATTTGCTGAATATAATGAGGTTTCTGCAAATATTGCTCACACTAGCTTGGTGTTTGCATGTAACTCTCTGATCTATTCTGGTATGAGTTGATTATTTTCATTTGCCTTTTTCGGTTCAGAATCTAATTAATTCCCTTAAGGATGTTCGATCGAAAATTATTTTTGAAAATGTTTTGAATGAAATTGTTAGTATCCATATAAGTAATAAATGTGTAACGGGAAAAATTCTAAAAAAATTCTTTATGAAGACATGACTGCCCAAAATGACTAATTTGGCCTTTTTGGTGCATAACTCATGAACAAACAGTGTGATATAATTTATTAACATGTAGAGAATATAGTAGACAAAATATAATAATCAACGTAGTATATAGTAAATCTAAAAAAATACTTTATTTTTAAGTGTTACTAATTATTTTTCTATAAATATTATTTGTTAAAGATTTTGAGTTGACATTTTTACAGTCATCTTTGGCTAAAAAAGCAGATTGATAATATCTAAACAATTCATTGATAAAAGTTTACTATAAATGTGGGAGTTATGCCCATTTGTCAAATTTGAAGAGTGGGGCAGGTGGGGACTATGAGGGGTAGAGAGAGGAGGGCAATACATTGCTTGTTCGTTAGTAAGTAGGAACTTTACTACTCAGAGTGCTAAACTGGGCTCCCGGACGAACACCCTTAAGGCAGTTCGATCAAATGTTATTTTTGATATTTTGTCTTTCTATAACTAATATATTTTGTAGGGTTTGTCCTATAGCAAATAAATGTTCTTTATGGAAAAGTTTCCATGTCTAAGTACATAACTTACTAAGAAACCGTGTGATATATTTTATTATTATTTTAGAATATAGTAGACAACAGGTACCAACTAACTTAGTTTAAAGTAAAACTTCAAAACTTTTTTAAAAGTGCAACTTCTTTTTTATCTATAAATAACATGTACAAATTTTGAGTTGAAATTCGTAAAATTATCTTAAGCTAAAAAAGTAGATTACAATAATATATAACAGACTCATTGCCAGTGTTGACTATAAGTGAGGGAGTTATGTACTTTTGTACAATTTGCAGGGCGGGGAAGGTGGAAGCAGTGTGGGAGGGAGAAGGAAGGGGAACTTGTTATGTGTATGTTAGTGAAGCAGGTGACAGTTGCGTGAAATCTAGTATTAAATTCCTTGAAGCGCTCAACTAGGCAGCTGGATGAACACTCTTAGTCTGTATTTATTCATTCCTGTTACAACAGTATCAATAACAGCGCCTATACGTAATAGGTCCAATGAGTGACAGCTCCTATACGTAATAGGTCCAATGAGTAACAGCTCCTTATACGTAATAGGTCCAATGAGTGACAGCTCCTTATACGTAATAGGTCCAATGAGTGACAGCTCCTTATACGTAATAGGTCCAATGAGTAACAGCTCCTATACGTAATAGGTCCAATGAGTGACAGCTCCTATACGTAATAGGTCCAATGAGTGACAGCTCCTTATACGTAATAGGTCCAATGAGTAACAGCTCCTATACGTAATAGGTCCAATGAGTGACAGCTCCTATACGTAATAGGTCCAATGAGTGAAAGCTCCTATACGTAATAGGTCCAATGAGTAACAGCTCCTATACGTAATAGGTCCAATGAGTGACAGCTCCTTATACGTAATAAGTCCAATGAGTGACAGCTCCTATACGTAATAGGTCCAATGAGTGATAGCTCCTATACGTAATAGGTCCAATGAGTAACAGCTCCTATACGTAATAGGTCCAATGAGTAACAGCTCTTATAAGTTATTACTTATACCACTTATTAGTGAATACTTATAAGCGGTATTAGTATTTACTAATAATACCGCTAGGTAATATGTCCAGTGTTCTCATTAGACATATTACCTATAGATAGCTGCCTTTGAACTCACTAGTTCGGCAACAATAGATATTATAACCGTTTTGAAACGAGTATTTCCTCAACATTTTCTGTATCTCCTATACACTTCAATAATAAGGCGCTGTGATAGGCAATCGAGGTGCACCATTCAAGTTGCAGTTATAATAATGCAGGCGCGCCCAGTTTCCAATTAATTCCATTGCAAATTTCTCTAACTTAATTAAACATAATATCTTTTTAATTAAAAAAAAATCAAAATAAGATAATATCAAGTTGTCTTGATTAGTAAAATAAAGAAATAATTAATTCTCTTGTTTGGGTATTTTCAAAAGAGAATAGATTTCCATTTGACGAAGTTATTGTATTATCAATAATATGAAATAAATCTATCCAGCGGATACCCGTAGGTAAGACAGTTTTAAGTGGACAGATGCAGCAAACTATCTCAGCACGTTATCTATCGGATTGAATATCTCACTTTGACGGTTGGAGACATGGTGTGTCGAATAAATCAGTTCTAACTTTTTTTATTATTTTAAGACCTTAAGAGTCTGTTATACCTGCCACAATATTGGATTTGATTCTCCATATAGCCAATGTTCATAAAAAAAAAAAATAATAATATATTTATATATTATAACTTTATTTATGAACGGAAATTTTATACTTGAGTTTTATTGAATAAGAACACACTATTCTAGAGCCATTTGAGACCATTTTTTAACTGTATTCTTTTATTTATTATTAAATAGAAACTATTGTTATAGTTAATAAATATTTTTTATGATTTAAATAAAACACCAGAAAAACCTCAGGAGAACTAGTTAGACTTAAATTACAATAAGATACATCCTGTTAAGCATGTAAACATTACATTAGTTTAAAAATATAAGTGTGAAACGTTTTCAAGTAAAATAATGTTCACCTGCATTGATAAACTATAAACGCGCTGTCTGGTAGCCAAGCAGGGAAGGAGAGTCAACTGCCACGATTATTCAAATTAGAAAATGGTTTGGGGATGAATGGGCAGACGACAATCAGCCTTTAGAAAGTAGTTCCACCAAGGCGTAGGCTCAAGTGTGGTAAAATGTATTCCCTGGAGAAGACTGTTATTTAAAGAAAAAAAAAACGTTTATTCTACAAATTTAGAAAAAATAAAATAACTACTTTAATTCTAATCATGCAGTTTTTATAAACATTGAGATTTACCAAATATTCATTTTCAGAGATTACGATTCAGGGATTGCTTAAAAAAATAAGACTTATCTGAACAGGTACTTTTACTACTATTTAGTGGTGTAGTGTTGTAACCCAGCTACTTGGGGGACAAAGTAATAAGGTGTCTGTAGGCGATAGGTTCTATGTTCGGTTCTTTTGATACCGACAGGGCGTCCACTCAATGGTTACCATCGACGTGGACACTACTACAGAAGTCCTGGGTGTTCGTGTTGGATGATAGTCAAGGTTCTTATGTTATGTGGGGAAGAGAACTGAGTGTCAGGCTTATCAGTTAGCTGAAACTAAGACCAACACGAAGTGGTTCGGATTTCACGTAAAGACGTTGGTCCGTAAGTTGCCTTGGCTATTGAGTTATCAATAAATAGCTTTTTCTGAGTAACAGTCAACCTTAGTTAGTAACAATATCTACACTCGTTCATCTACAATCATCACACTCATTCGTCCATCATATTCACCCATATCTTTACGATCGGTGTCTTAATAATGAATAATAAATAATAAGAATAATAAATTGTGTTAAAATACTTAATTAAAAAAAAAAAAAAAAAAAAAAAAAAAAAATGGTACGTGTAATGGAGCGTATGTTATTTAAATAAGGAAATAAAATAAAAAATATCCCTACGGTTTTCACAAATAAATGAGAAAAATCAACAACTAAAGTGATGTGACACCTGTCCCAGATTATCAGGTTTAGCCTTACGTCATGTCTAGGTGGGTTTGACACGGGAGGGGCTCTAGGGGTGGGTTTGACATAGTTAACTATAGCCAACTGTGACGTCACGTTATTTATGTTTCATGCTGTAAACATGAGGAGAGGGCGCTGGCAGTTAAAATACTCTATTAGTAACTAACTTTTTATCATCCTAAAATGAAGTCCTAAAACAATCTGAATAAGGATCGTAACCTAAATACGGTATAAAGTATTCAAATTAAAAAAGGCGGCCATTTTCACTGATAACATAATTTTTACACCTGACTTTCTTTGTATAAATTAAAAAAAGTCTAATAAAATTGGGGTTCTGTTGTTTGTAACATAATTATCTAATAAAACAACCTGGAGGTAAATTGTTTGGAAATATTGTATGCATTTTATTTACATAAAAAATAAGGGAAATCGTGAATTAAAAAGATGTTTTTGTAAAATATCTTCATTAATTATAATTACTGGCCTGTTTTGCCAATCATTTGAAAAAATTGCTTTGTCACTAAAATTAATTAGGACCTACTGATGTTAGTCGGCACAAGTGGTGCAGTGCTGTAACCCAGCTACTTGGGGAAAAAGTGTTGTGGCGATTGTAGACGATAAGGTCTATAATAAGTCCTCGTAGTACTAAACGGTGTCTGCTCAATGGCTGCCATCGACGTGGACATCCCTAGAGAATTCTGGGGTTTCCATGTTTGGTGGTAGTCAAGGTCCAGATGTTGACTAGGGAAGAGAACTGAGTGTCAGGCTTGTCAGTTAGCTTAAAATGAGACCAATACTACGTGGTTTGGATTCAATGTAAAGCTACCGGTCCCTTAGTGGCCCTGGCTATTAGGATATTAATAAATAGTTTTTCTTGAGGAACAGCCAACCTTAGTAACAATGGCTACACTTGACCATTACACTCATCAAACTCATTCACCCCTCACATTCAGTCATATCTCTACCTCCTCTTAGTAATGGATTTAAATAAATAATAATGATGAATAAGTTTATCTGATGAGCATCTTAATCCAGGAGTTGGTAAGAATTATTTTACAGTACACATGGGCTGTAAGTTTTACCCGTTTTAATTCAAAAGTATTAACATTTCATTACAATTTGTTCCAACATAATGCAAACAATAATTGTGTAGAGTTTTATAAATTCTCTCATTAAAATACTAAAAGCTAATATTTCCTCAGACTATGACAACGTTTGAGGCCTGATTTATGGTCTGATACTTAGCGTCTACTCCTCACTGCTAAAGTCAAGTGATAAATGAGCTAAAAGTACTCGGTGGAATTTTAAAGTAACCTCTTTTAAATGTTACTTGCTGATCTAACCACAATGTAAAGGCTGTAACCTTTCACGTAAATTCATAGAATAGAACATATTTAAACATATTTTAAGCCTAAAAAGTGGGAAAAGACATGAAATACAAAGTTAACTCGTCAATAAATCCTTTTTCGTTTATTTTTACAGAACGTTTGGATACTATGCAGTTTCTTGCCACCCAGCGAATTTTGAAAACTTTGCTTGAAACGGGTCAAGAGTCAGCTGTATTTTCACGACATGTTTTTATTCTGCAGAAATCATGGATTTTAACAAAAAATTCGAAAAAATACAATGTCACAAGTTTGAGGATTTTTGACATATATCGGTCGATTAAAATTATATTTTAATAATTTTTTTGTAAATTTATGCGCTTAATACTAATTTGAAAACTATTTTTGTATATAATATTTATTTATTGAGATATAATGGGAAAAATACAATAGCGGTGAATCGTGATTAGCGGGCATTGCGTGGTCATTGTAGCCACCAACTAATAACCACAAAAACAATTCACCTATATTCCTGCCGGAGGGACGGCCAGCAGGCGCAGTAAAGAGACAATCAGGATGAGTTTGGTTAGGTACGTAAAAAAGTGTATATTGAAGGCGAAAAAATAATTTTATAGAAAACCAATTATATAATCGTTTTAGCATAAAAACATAAAATATTCAAGAACGTTAAAAAATACTGATAGTTAAATCAAGCTTTATCTTCAATATCAGATAAAAAACTAGTTTTTAGATTTTTCGGTGAAAAATGAATTTCCCGTGATTGAAGTAAACCTCCTCAAAATATGTAAACTCATATTTTATCATTTTTTTCAACAAGAAATCGTATTCCTAGAAGTGGCTAGAAAATACACAAATACTGAACGTTTTTGGAATTTATATGAATGCAGTAATTTATTATTATTTCAAAAGGTTAAAAGTCATATTAAAAATCAAGGTCCCTGTCGTTTGGACAAGACTTAAAATATTTTCAGCCATTTTTTGCCAAAATGTTCGCTTTAAAACACATTAAATATGATGTGCCACATTACCTATGGGGTCATTTGAAATTTTCAAAATTTGTACCTGCGACACCCATTTTGGGCATCCCTTGTATTTTAAATGCTCCGAAAACAATTTTACTACGTTTGATAAATGAGATTCAATTTACAGTTTATTGTATCGCGCCATTTCAAACGGTTCAACCACAGGAGATTTCAACCACCACTTCAGGCCAGCTGGTCTGAAACACTCTATATAAGATAATTTGGAGCCAACACATAAGACAAACACAATTAGCAGAAAGTCACATATTCTTACATTCTTACATATGAGACGCCGACACAACGTTGTTGGTATTTTAAGGCGAATATGAATGGTTATATGAATGTAGGATGAGTGTGGATGAGTGTAGTCTGGTTACTAACTGAGTTCAACTATTCCTCAGAAAGGGCAATTTATTAATAGCCCAATAGCCAGGGCAACTAAGGGGCCTACAGCTTTACGTGGAATCCGAACCACGTAGTGCTGGTCTGATTTTCAGCTAATTGACAAGCCTGATACTCAGTTATCTCCCCCACACAACATCCGCACAATGATTACCACCCAACATGGACACCTCCTCTAGTAGTGTCCACGTCGATAGCAACCATCAAGCGGACGCCATGTCGGTATTAAGAGGACCGAGCATCCAACCTATCGCCTACAATCTCTCAAACACTGTCCCCAAGTAGCTGAGTTACAGTACTGCGCCACCAGTGCCGAACTCATATAACTCATTGGAAACAATTGGATCAGAAAAAAGAATCGAACCTGTACCAAAATGTATTATAATATCCAGTGCAAGGATTAATGAAACTAGGAGATACCCCTGCACGCTACGCGTGCCAACCCCGTCAATCGCTGCGCTGGTTACACCTCGGCCTTCGGCCTCGGCCAGTGGCTTTTGACTACAAATAATAGTATGTTGACTGTATAACGTAAAAGCACAATATTAAATTTATTTACGGCATCTCACTCACAGTACTTGCGTTGCTACCTGTATATTATCACTCAATGATATTACTTAGCCTATTTTAAACGTGTTTATTTCATTTGTTTATTTTTTAACAGGTTAAGATTAATTAGATTCAAACTGCATTAAATTACCATTCAAACCATTCCTACAACCTTTCCTGGTTTAACATTACGAAAGATCTAACCTCATCAATATTAAAAACACCGTTGTTTGCATTTCATAAGGTGTTAAACATTTTTGTAAATCATTATTTACATTTGAACAGCTGTTACTTTTCGATTCATATAAATCTCTCTCCTTGCTATTATTATGGCCGAAAAACGAACTTTGAGGGCTTCCCGTGCCCTTCAGGGTGAAAAATTTGAAGAAGTAAGACTTTATTGCATAACTACGAACAGAGGCAAATCTTTTGACACCTCAACCGTTTCTATTGGTTTAGAAATAAAGGAGAAGTTGCGTTGACAAAAAAATGGCTTCACATATTATATGTAAGGAAGGATACTCAAGACAATAGTATTATATTATTTGATTGTACACTGAGAGACACAGTATTAGTAGTGTTCTATTTAGGGGAGTTGATAAAGTTTTTAATTAGTTAACCTGAAGGTAAATTAAATCCTTAAAATGGCGCGCCTTAATTAAAGAGTGAAGGATTTATAGGCCTTGAGATGGCTGTTATTAAATACATTATTACTGTTTGTTTGACATAAAATACTGCCTTAAAAGGAGCCAATTAAAGTGAATATTAACTAAACGGCTTATGTTATTATTTTTAGTATAAGATATTGTTATTATTCATTACAATTCAGATTTGAGATACCGATTCAGCTTATGTGAATTTTAAGGCAAATATGATGTAGTCCTTTTACTGAAAGGGTTTGATTCAGCTTAGAAAGGGCCATTTATTAGTAGCCCAATAGCCAGGACATTCTCTAGCTTTACGTGGAAACCAAACCGCGTAGTATTGGTATGATATTCAGCAAACTGACAAGCCTAATACTCAGTTCTGTCCCCTACACAACATCGGGACACTGACTACTACCCAACATGGACACACCAGACTTATCTAGTAGTGTCCACGTTGATGGCAACCATTGAGTGGACGCGATGTTGGTATTAAGAAGAGCGAACATAGAACCTATCGCCTTCATTCTTCACACCACTTTGTCCCCAAGTAGTTGGGTTACAGCACTGCACCAATAGTGCCGGCATATACTTTTTAATATAATATAAAGCCATTTCTTAAAAATAAAATCTTATTATAGTATATTTTTGGATTGTTAATGATTTCACAATTCAAGCTTATAAACCTTTTGAAAGTGAGACTGTATAGAAAAGTTCTAATCTCTTTGAACTTTCTTTTATTTAGAAGAATAAGGAAGTTTATTAATTAACTGTCAGAAATTTCGTGAAAAGTAATTTTTAATTTTTATCTTTGAGCAGAAGCTTCATAGAATGGACATGTTTCAGTGTCTTTGGGTGTATTTATAAGTTCCAGCTTAATGTGGAATCCGAACCACATTGGTGTCGTTTATGGAAACATGATAAGTCTATATACTGAGTGTTCCCTGGACAACATATGAACCTCGTCTATCATCCAATCCGGAAACGCCATACTTCTCCAGGAGTGTTTATATTGATGTTAATCATTATGCGTTGGCTTGTATTTAATGCAGTCACTAAATTATTGAAATTCAACAACATATTAGCAGTGTAAAGTGCAAAGTTTGTATAAAGCTAGTCTTAACTTTACATTGATATAAATAATAAAAAAATGATGTACTTACTCATTACAAAATCTCCAGAAACAAAGAAAGTTGATGAATTTTCGAAGGAAGTTAGCTTATGTATCAAAGAGACACACGAAGAAAATATATCCTGAGATTCTATTCAGACTAATACTCTCTCTCTCTCTCTCTCTCTCTCTCTCTCTCTCTCTCTCTCTCTCTCTCTCTCTCTCTCTCTCTCTCTCTCTCTCATCTCTCTCTCTCTCTCTCTCTCTCTCTCTCTCTCTCTCTCTCTCTCTCTCTCTCTCTCTCTCTCTCTCTCTCTCTCTCTCTCTCTCTCTCTCTCTCTCTCTCTCTCTCTCTCTCTCTCTCTCTCTCTCTCTCTCTCTCTCTCTCTCTCTCTCTCTCTCTCTCTCTCTCTCTCTCTCTCTCTCTCTCTCTCTCTCTCTCTCTCTCTCTCTCTCTCTCTCTCTCTCTCTCTCTCTCCTCTCTCTCTCTCTCTCTCTCTCTCTCTCTCTCTCTCTCTCTCTCTCTCTCTCTCTCTCTCTCTCTCTCTCTCTCTCTCTCTCTCTCTCTCTCTCTCTCTCTCTCTCTCTCTCTCTCTCTCTCTCTCTCTCTCTCTCTCTCTCTCTCTCTCTCTCTCTCTCTCTCTCTCTCTCTCTCTCTCTCTCTCTCTCTCTCTCTCTCTCTCTCTCTCTCTCTCTCTCTCTCTCTCTCTCTCTCTCTCTCTCTCTCTCTCTCTCTCTCTCTCTCTCTCTCTCTCTCTCTCTCTCTCTCTCTCTCTCTCTCTCTCTCTCTCTCTCTCTCTCTCTCTCTCTCTCTCTCTCTCTCTCTCTCTCTCTCTCTCTCTCTCTCTCTCTCTCTCTCTCTCTCTCTCTCTCTCTCTCTCTCTCTCTCTCTCTCTCTCTCTCTCTCTCTCTCTCTCTCTCTCTCTCTCTCTCTCTCTCTCTCTCTCTCTCTCTCTCTCTCTCTCTCTCTCTCTCTCTCTCTCTCTCTCTCTCTCTCTCTCTCTCTCTCTCTCTCTCTCTCTCTCTCTCTCTCTCTCTCTCTCTCTCTCTCTCTCTCTCTCTCTCTCTCTCTCTCTCTCTCTCTCTCTCTCTCTCTCTCTCTCTCTCTCTCTCTCTCTCTCTCTCTCTCTCTCTCTCTCTCTCTCTCTCTCTCTCTCTCTCTCTCTCTCTCTCTCTCTCTCTCTCTCTCTCTCTCTCTCTCTCTCTCTCTCTCTCTCTCTCTCTCTCTCTCTCTCTCTCTCTCTCTCTCTCTCTCTCTCTCTCTCTCTCTCTCTCTCTCTCTCTCTCTCTCTCTCTCTCTCTCTCTCTCTCTCTCTCTCTCTCTCTCTCTCTCTCTCTCTCTCTCTCTCTCTCTCTCTCTCTCTCTCTCTCTCTCTCTCTCTCTCTCTCTCTCTCTCTCTCTCTCTCTCTCTCTCTCTCTCTCTCTCTCTCTCTCTCTCTCTCTCTCTCTCTCTCTCTCTCTCTCTCTCTCTCTCTCTCTCTCTCTCTCTCTCTCTCTCTCTCTCTCTCTCTCTCTCTCTCTCTCTCTCTCTCTCTCTCTCTCTCTCTCTCTCTCTCTCTCTCTCTCTCTCTCTCTCTCTCTCTCTCTCTCTCTCTCTCTCTCTCTCTCTCTCTCTCTCTCTCTCTCTCTCTCTCTCTCTTTCGCTCTCTCTGATAAACTCTACACACAGGCCAATAGTCTATGGGGAATGGGTAGATTAAAGTTAAGAACGACGTTGGCATCTTTTTTTTAACAAAGTAAAATTAGAATATAGAACATTATTAAATTTTGGAACCGTGTAAAACATTCATATTCTATAAGGCTAGTGTCAGTTACTTCTGAGGCTCAGTTTTTATTCCCACAAGTCGAAAATGAATTTGTGAAGGCTAAACATTTAGAGTTTTAAACGCCACTTATTATTATTATTATTATAGTCTCCACAAGTTAATTACACGGTTTAATTAAATAGTAAGTTATTATTCACAAATATTGCTTTACATATTATTGTATAGTTGAAACACCGACAGATCCGTTTGGGAACACAGGCAGAAATAGATAAAAGAGTACATGAGTGAGAGTTCCCTTGGGAAAATAATATAAAATCATTTAGCCAACGTTCCCAAATTACACTGGCTGTGTTTTAGTAAACGTAGCATACCTGTAGTAAATCACGAGGGTATTTGTACATCAGACTACATCATACAATCAACTGATTCTAATCACAAACAACCAATCAGATTCCAAATTACATTTTTACCAAAGCCAAAATATACGATTGAATTTAGTAACAAATTAAAATCTTTGGCCAGTTGTAATATGATCAAAGTTGAATTTAGTATAAAAATATTACTGATCTCATTCAAATCATAATATATATAATCAAAAAACTATTTACTAATGCATTACGAAATTGCCGTAACCACTGAACAGATTTTGATGAAATTTGGAAAGAGCTACTAAGAAAGGATTTATCAAAATTCCATTCCTGGGAGGGAGTAGGAACAGCCCCTCAAGTTTTCCTTTTCTCTATAACAGTAATATTTACATTAATTAAATTTAATAATTTATTTCAAACAGAAGATACAAAAAACACAAGCTTGGCACAAAAGCTTGGCTGATTTGGTTTTATTGTGAAATACTTAAGGTGATTTCTACTAACTTTGACTCTGCATCTTCCTAAAGTAGAGTTAGAGGGGTTACTAGACAGTAGAACTTTGTTATCTAGGAGAAAGTCAGTAGGCTATCTTTTGTATTCATGTGGTGGTTTAGAGAGAACCACGGAGGGATGGGTAAGCTAGTGTAGAGAACCACTCCGTAACGAAGTAAAGGCTAGTATCTTATATGTGTGTAATAAGCATGTATGGAGTACCAAGTGTTCTCGTAATCTCAAAATGTAATTAAGACCCGGCCTGCACTTAGCGAATGGAGTCTCAGATTAACTTGAATATTTTAGACTCCTGGAAGTTTGTAGTCTTATCTCCAACCAAATCCATACATAATGTAATCGGTCGACGCACAGCAAAGCATTTATCACGTCCACTGACTACAATACTATTTAATGACTGTGAATTCGAGACATTTAAACCAACCATTTTAATAGGTTATAACTTCCTTGATTACTTAGGCCTAGTTATGTATTTCATTAATTATTGAACGCGTTGATTATATTATCAATAAACGTTTGTGCATGCAAGTTAGGGTTAAACATTAAAAAACCGGTTTGCTAAGTAAATAGCTTTTGTTTTAGGTTTATGAGATATATAATTACAATATACGATGAGCTTGTCTTTTTCTAGTTTAAGAATTTGTGGATTACAAAATAGAACATTTCACAATTATAAGTAAAAATGAGTTTTTCCAGTAAGAATCGAGTTTGAAGCGCGAGTCACAACATGAGCACTTTAAATCGTCGAATACTGAAAAATCTCACTTTCACACGAATTGTGAACAATATTTTCCCCAATAATACAGGATAAAACTCATAAAATTGTACTTTACAAAATAATCTAGAAAGAAAATAAACTTTTTTTGGTACTTTTTAATGAAACGAGATGTAAATACGATATTTGGGTAGTTTGAAACAATTTCAATCTTGACAGTCGTAATTTTTTACTGACTGTGAAAGAATTATTATTTCTCGATGGTTCTATCTTTAATGTTTTGACGATGATTTCATCATAGTTAGAAGAATTCACATGTATTGTATAAAGTGATAAAACAGCTAATATCTTAGTAGTATCATAGTTTAATATACAAAATCACCGAGCTTACTCTTAAGAAAAATGCCATCTCTCCTAGATATAGCGTGGCAGTTCCATACGTTGTAATACAATCCAGTGTAAAGAATTGAAACACTATAATTGACAATAAGCACCAATCAGGTGTGCTACAGCAGCAGCCTACCGTACCAGCTGATTGTTTCACCACCGCTTGGAGTGCTAGCATCATAAGGTTGGCAAATAAAACAGCTGAGCTATTGTTTGTTATTATATCATACTGTGGTGGTATTGTGAAACATTTACTGTACTTTTTATAAAATTCAAAACTGAAAAAGTACAAAATATACAATGGAAAATGATTAAACCTTAATAATTATAAATTGATTTGGTTTCAATTTAATAATAATGATTCCTTACTGCTTGCCACTATTGATATTCGTATTGCAATTCATTTGAAAACTTAAGAAATATTAAAAATGAAAAATCCAAGAACCAATGTCAGATTGTTTTGACCACTTGATAGTAATGCTGATATTGTGAATTAATACATAAATTTTAGGAATAAAATGTGAAAAATCATGTGATCTATTTTTTAAGTGTAACCCTTAATTATATTAATTACAAATAGATATATCAAACAATAGGAATATTTGTGCCAATAATTTAATTAGTTAGTGCCGTCTGCTACTACAGCTGGTATAAATTGCAAAAATTTACATTGGATTAAAGTACCGCTCCAAAATGGACCACAAATCAGCTGATAATCAAAAACCCAAAATTTAGCTTTGGATGAGAAATCTATCCGTGCCTACAAAATAAACGGTGAAACAAATACAGCTTCTAAGAGGCCGAATGGCTTGAAATAGCATAGTTTCAAGCATTTTACAAACATTTCAGGTAGTAAATGTAAACATTATTTTCTTGTTATATGTTAAAAACAACTATCCATCAGTAAGGCTCCGATCTCATAGATATGGCAGCATATGGCAAACAAATGAGTGTAAATTGCTACTAACTAGGATAAACTGTTGCTTGAAAGAGCCATTTATTCATATTCCCATAATCAGGACAACTAAGGGACCTACAACTTTACGTGGAATCTGAATCACGTAGTATTGGTCTGATTTTCAGCTAACTGACAAGCATGATACTCAACTCTCTTCCCTACTCAACATCCGGACCTTAAATTCGACCCAACATAGACACCTAAGACTTCTCTAGTAGTGTCCACGTCGACGGCAACCATTGAGCGGACACTGTGTCAGTATTAAGAGAACCGAGCGTAGTAAATATCGCCTACATTTTCCACAGCGCTTGTAAGACTAACTTAGTAATTACAATAATAAGGTGGTTAATTTGGTTTAAAAACTACATTATCTAATGAAAAATCACTACCAAAATTTTCTTTGGAACTCATATGTATATTTGATTACTCGGATTCTTCTGTAACAACAATGCTGAAGTACTCTGTACTACAATGTATAATGGTCATTTGGAATCATTGGCTCACTTGGAATCCTTCAAGTTTCAACAATCTTGCCCAAGTATTTTGGGACAACTAAGTTTAAGTCTGGCCTACTTCAATGTGCTTGGTGATACTAGCACATACATACCAGCTCTAACTTGGGTGATTCAATTTACAGTTTTGTATGGCTGGAGGAATGCCACCACATTCCTGACGGTCGTCAGAGAATCTCTGCTCATCTCTTAAATATGGGAAAATTAAAATTATTAAAAAAAAGTAAAATCTTGATCTGTCCTTACCACTTGTTAAAGAAAGATTGTATTATCTTTTTTGATAGGTTCTGAGAATGCAATTGATATTCAAATTCAAAAGAAACTCTACTACACAGGTCTCTATTCCTTTTTCCATAGACTAGATTTAATTGATCGCAAGAGTAGTTAAAAACTACATCATCAGCGAATGCAGTGATGCGACCATTAAAATTACTACAACACAGATCGTTTACATAAATGGGGAACAAAATAGGCCAAAACAGAACCTTGAGGGACTCCAACATTCTACGGATATTTTAAGTAGTGGGTCCCTAGATTCATGTATGTATTATATATTATACTAACAGTACCCGCCCGCTTCACCGGTCATAATATTGAGTTTAAATATATAATCGAAATGTGTAGCAAGTTTTCAGTTTACACTGTATCCAATTTATGTCCAATTTAGAACAGCTGATGTTATGCAACTACTGTACTCAATTATTTTTAGTTTAAAAATTTTACCCTACCACAATTTTATCCAGTTTGTTTTTATTTAACTGCTGTTAATCAAATAAATAAATCAAGTAATATAGCTCCATAAGAATACCATGGGAATTTTGGAGGCCAGTGGGACGGAGTCCTGCGGCCGGAGAGGAAAATCCTTTCTTAGTGAGCCTCTAAGGGACAAGATAAACCTATGTGCAAAATTTCAACCCAATTGCACGTATAGTTTTGGAGAAATCATGATGAGTGGTAAATGGCTTTTATATGTATATAGATTAGAACGTTATAAGCAAATAAAATATTTGTTTATAACGTTTACGTGTAACCCGAAATGAACCGAAATTGGAGCTGCACTAAGAGATGTAAAATATAAACATGGTATTTTATTAAAAAAATACTAATAACATCTCATAAGACAAACTTTGCAGTACAATTAATACTCAAGAAAGTTATCGGTTGAACTCATTTGATATGTGCATTAAAAATGCATAGTTATATGAATTCTGTAAATTCAGTGCAGTGTTTCGTAACAATAAAGAGAAAAGCTCAACGCCTGCAAACTAACCGATACTCTACCCGTCATACATTGTAGGCTGGTGACAGGCGCCAGGGGAGGGGGAGGAGGAAGGCCGCGACCTTGATTGGAATGCGGAAATCTCGTAACTAGGTCATGAGGGCGATGGTTATCGCTGACCAGGCGTCAGGGAGGGGGAAGGCCGCGACCTTGATTGGAATGAGGAAATCTCATAACTAGGTTATCAGGCCGATGGTTATCAGTCGTTTAAAAAGCTTAAAGAGATTTAAATGTCCGTGCTCCTCTACAGCTTAAATTAACGAACTGTTGTATTTTGAATGATGTTTCTTCCTGATTTTACGACTCTGTTGGTCACTCCGACTTTGCCAAAACAAATTGACAACTGAATTATATTCCCTACTTCGTACCAAAAGTTTATGTAAAGGTATTCAGATCAATAGGAGGCCGGTGTCACCTCCTCTTCTTACTCTAGATTACTTTAGTGGCTTTAGCATATATAAAATGCTTGATAGAATGAGAAAACTAACAATTCGCTTTCACCTGTTAGTGAATATGTGAAATATCGGGTTTCTCGACATATTTGTCCAGTGAATTGGCTATGCATTTGGTCAAATTAAATTGTATATTTTCCGATTAAAATCAGTTTGTTCTCTTAGACAAATAAAGTTAATCCAATCCATCAAGACCTGTATCACTGGTTCTGTGTATGCGGACCAATCCCTCCGTAAAAGAGCGCAGAGGGCACTCTGTAACTATGTGATCCATTGTTTGGATATACCCCACAATAACCTCGCAATCGCATGACTGATCTAGTGTCAATCCCCATTTATACTTCATGTAATTGCATCTGCCAACGCCAGTTCGGAACCAATTCAAGAGTGTCCATGCCCTACGAGGGAGGTTTATCCCACATACAGGTATTGGTGGATCGTTAATAAGGAACTTATTACGTCCATCGAAATTGTTACACGCTACGGCCCAGCTGGTATTGGGCGAGAAATTTGATCTGCTAAAATGGAAAGCAGTACGTAGAGGTGAGCTTCAAGACTTTAAGCGACCGTTCTGACGTGGGAGATCTTGTATAATGGGTAGGTGCGGGTAATTTAAGATGTCATTGAATTCTTTGAGTAGTGCCTCTTGACGTCTTATCTCTGGAATATCTGGTGTGTAAATTGGACGGAATTGGGAGCCAAGGAAGTGGAGATGACATGAGAGTGCCACTAATAGCTCTCATGACCCTATTAAGTTGGACATCGACCGCTTTAGTGTGAACACTATTTAGCTAAACCGGGGCACTATATTCAGCAGCTGAATAGACCAGTGACAAAGCAGTAGTACGTAGGACGTGTGCGTTAGCTCCCCAGGTTGTTCCGGCAATATGATGTAATACATTTATCCCGGTTTTAAGTTTAGCTGCTGTCTTTTGAACAGGAGTTCAAGGTGAATATCACTTATAAAAACTAGGAGTCTAGGCTATTATTCAAAATTGCACCATCTATAACTCAGGCACAAAGTCCTGGTGCCTTTAACCTCCGGGCAACTGGTTCTACCTGTAGTGGTCAAAACAATTAATGACATTTTGTGGTAAGCCTAATCAAAACAAGTAGAATTATAAGAGGACAAGCGTGAAATTTCTCTCAATGATTATGACAGATATTTCCTAAACAATGAAAATAGTGTAACTTAGGTTACACAAGTTCCTTAAAAATTAATTTAAAATTCAAGTAGCAAGAGAAGGTGGACAAGTGGAATGGCCAGTATGGCACAAGTAGACACTGTGGTGGCAGTGGTGGACCACGTGGTGCAGTTGATGGCCCGTATACTGGTCTGCACCATCACCATGGGGTCGATGTTGATTTTTTGTAGGAATGAACTCATCTTCGCGTTATCGATCTTCTGGATCTGCGTGGCAAGTGAAAGTGATCTTATCCACATTGATGACACACAGGCGAAAGTGATATTGACCATGTTTTCCTCCTGATCGTATAATCGACCTTCTGGATCTGCGTGGCAAGTGAAAGTGATCTTATCCACATTGATGACACACAGGCGAAAGTGATATTGACCATGTTTTCCTCCTGATCGTATAATCGACCTTCTGGATCTGCGTGGCAGGTGGAAGTGATCTTATCCACATTGATGACACAGGCGAAAGTGATATTAAGCATGTTTTCCTCCTGATTGTATAATCGATCTTATGGATTTGCGTGGCAAGTGGAAGTGATCGTATCCACATTGATGACACACGGGCGAAAGTGATATTAAGCATGTTTTCCTCCTGATCGTATAATCGACCTTCTGGATCTGCGTGGCAGGTGGAAGTGATCTTTCCCACATGGATGACACACAGGCGAAAGTGATCTCAAAGACCCCCTAACAACTCCCCATGTTTCTTCACCACCAGCATGTTAGTTTGTAATAAGTAAGAAAGTTGATATTTGTTAGATCTGTCTTTTTCATTGTATCATCGTGTACCTTAGTATTAGCATTATAATGTTTGAACTATTCACCAGAAGGAAATATTTGTATATATGAGATCTTTATCAAGTTGTATTATGTACTCTCAACCATTGACGTCTACATGAATAATGATTTGAAATAAAAGGCGTTCTAAATCATCGGTGTTCTATCAAGGGTGTTCTAAATCATCGGCGTTCTATCAAGGATGTTCTATCGGCAATTAGTAACCTCTGAAAGATACGAGCTTCAATAATCAGCACTAGTGGTGCAGTACTATAACCCAGCTACTTGGGGACAAACTGTTGTGGGGATTGAAGGCGATAGCTTCTATGCTCGGTCCTCCTAATACCAAAATGTCGTCTGCTCAATGGTTGCTATCAGCGTGAACACCACTAGAGACATCTGGGGTGTCAATTTTGGGTGGTAGTCAAGGGTCTAGATGTTGTGTACAGAAGGGAATTGTATCAGGCTTGTCAGTTAGCTGAAAATGAGACCAGTACTAAGTGGTTTGGATTCTACATTAAAACTGTAGGTCCCTTAGTTAGTACCATAACAATAAATGACCCTTTCTGAGCATAAGACGAACCTCGTTAGTAACCAGACTACACAGGTCATCCTACACTCATGTAATCATTCATATTCACCTTAAAATACGCATACACTGTAATCTACATAAACTCAACGCCCTACGACTAAAATAATTGGGATTGAAAATGCTTCAGTGTAGTTAGAAACCGAGAAACCGAAAAATTTAATTTATTGTAAAGACTCATATTAGAACCAACTAGGGGGCACCCTTGCCTGCTTTAGGTTACAATTTCGTCACTCACTGAGCTCGCTACACCTCGGCCTTCGGCCTTTGTCAGTAACCTTTGATAAAAAATAATAGCAGGTTAATTGTAAACGTAAAATCAAAATATTAAATTTATTTACAGTATCTCATTCACATTACTTGCGTCATTATTATTTATAAGTTTAAATACTCATTGATAATACTTAGCCTATTTAAAACGTTTTTCATTTGTTTTTGTTTAATAGCTTAATACAGTATTAATTAAATAAAATAACTGGATTACATTACCATTGGCACTTTCAAGTCAAGTGGGGTGGAGCCCTATAATCGAATGTGAATGAAACCATCGTTACAACCTTCCCTGGCTTAACATTATGAAAAGTCTAACCTCATTAATATTAAAAACACCATTGTTTACATTAGAACAGCTGTTAAAATTGTATGATTAACATTATTTACATTTGAACAGCTGTTACTTTTTGATTCATTTAAATAATTCTCTATATTATTCTTATGGCTAATAAACGTACTATGAGGAATTCCCACACCCTTCAGGATGAAAATATTGAGGGATTGAACCTTATTGTATAACTACAAACAGGGGCAGATTTGTTGACATGTCGATCGTTTAAATTGGTCAAGAAATAAGAGAGGAGTTGTGTTGACAAAAAACGATTTCACGTATTATATATAAGGATTCCCCACAAATTACAATGGAATACGACTTTCATTGGCCAGATGCATTGTTGGATACAGGGTGTAATGGTTAAAAAAACTTGGAGAGGAAAAAAATAAAAAGAACTACATAGCATTAAAGTGAAAATCATGTTCAAGAATCTAAATAGCAATTACTTGTGAACAATGAAATAAATTTATACAAATGAATGGACTGTATTAAAGAATTAATAGTTTTTATGACTAAATCCAATAAATATGAAAACTGTTTATTTTTAATTACTTGTGTTTTATCCAAATATTTTTATATCTAATTCTAATTAAATAACGAATTCAATTTATTTTCTGAATTACCGAAACACTGAAGACATATTTTAACTTTAAAAAAACATTTATACAGTTCCAATTTACATGCAGTATTACGCCTACTTTCATTTAAACTATGATGAACATAAACATTGCCATTTATTACTATAGGAATAATCTGTTATGTATTATGTTATTGCAAATGCAAATGCAAGACATATCAATTAAACCAAACGAGTGGACTTGAAGAACTACGTCACAGGGTTTGTTTACTTATGCGACGAATGGAAGATGATGAAACAAAACAAGGAGAGTCGACAACTGAAGGATAGAACACATTTTTGTAAATAATTTAAAATATGTTTGTAATACAACTACAGTAATAATAATAATAATAATAATAATAATAATAATAATAATAATAATAATAATAATAATAATAATAATAATAATAATAATAATAATAATAATAATAATAATAATAATAATAATAATAATAATAATAATAATAATAATAATAATAATAATAATAATAATAATAATAATAATAATAATAATAATAATAATAATAATAATAATAATAATAATAATAATAATAATAATAATAATAATAATAATAATAATAATAATAATAATAATAATAATAATAATAATAATAATAATAACCAAAGTTATAAAGTGGGGCTGCTGGCTCACTTGATTTATGACTTTTGATCGCAGTACTTTTCATGATTTGAAGGAAATGTTGGGTCAGTGACGTTTGGTGGTGATGTGTGTGTGGCTAAGACGATTGTTTGTAACACTGAAAAATAAAACAAAAACAGTAATAACTAAGATCTTGTACGATTTTCATTCGATTGCATTCATTCAGTTCTTTACTCATAAATTGATGATCATTATGTTTTATCAAATAATTTCAGAACCTTTTTTATTATTAATGTTTCATATATATTGTGGCCTGAAAAAAAATGTTCCTTGTAATTGAACTTTATAGAAAGCATCTGCGTGATATATTTAGCGCACGTAGGGATTTAGCAGCGGAGGGAAAATTTCCAACACTCTGCCACTTCACATCACGGGCGTGACTAACCTCCACCATCAAACTTCGTGTTGTGTTCAAATTCTTCAACAGTGTTTAGTTTTAAAATATAAGAGCGCTGAAGAGTGCTAGTTTTTATTGCTATTTACTGTTTACAGTATTATTTACTGTTGTATTGTTTTTAATAATTGTTATTTGAATACTAAATAATGATTTTAATTTAATCGTTCTAAGCTTGACTCGTTAGTATTGATCAAACCAACCAGTGGTCATTGCTGCTGCTGATGTAGTGGGCGGGGCTTGCTATTTTGCTGTCATAAAGTGGCCTACCGTTTACCTAGTTTCATCGACAATATTAAATAGAACGTCTCTATGGGAGAGGAATAGTTCTCTCTCTCTCTCACTCCCACCACTCAGTGAATATTTTTCGCCCCAGTACTTTCAGTAAGTCATAATCTAAGCGGCCTCTCTGAAATTACAAGAGTAAATAAAGAGATATTGTTATTTTAATGTACACCCATCGTAATTTATGTTGAGTAAAATTAATTAATTTTAGTGTTCAAGTCTTATTGTTTTTATAAATCTCTGTTCTACCTTCTACTAGGCCTAGCCCATAGTTCGTCTCTAAAGCCACGACTACATACTGGGTAAAGTACAGACACGTATCTAAGTTACAGTGAGAACACACACCAAATGCCATCTGCTGAGATCGGTTAATATTTGGAAGAAAGGCAGAATTTTTGAAAGTATGTGTATTGTTTATATTGGTAAATTTGTTAGAAATTTACAACACTTCAAGTGTTTTTAAAACTTACACAACGTTTCAGCAGGTATAAATCCCCTGTCGTCTTCAGGCGCAACTTACTACCTCACCCTAGACATAACGCTGCTTTTATGTTTTTTTTCTTCCTACTAACTAACCCATGTCAACGTAGAAAATCCCTGAAAAATTACACGCTTACAAATGACCATAGACTTTTTAGAAAAATCATGTCTCCTTACAATCTATTACAGGTAAACACATTATGAACCAAACATACAATACAAAGAACATAATAACACGTTATAAAAAAAGTTTTAATTGTAGGGTAGGTAGCAGATTGCATCTGAATACTTGTCGAAACTTTGCGTTAGTTTTAAAAACACTAAACAAGTTGGCAATGAAAAATGTGTTCAGCAAAGATTTGAAGAAGAAGATTAATTATTGTATTTTTTCTTTTAAGATAAAATAAATAAAACGATTTATTTTATATAAATAGCAAAAACGTAAATTACTTCTTTGATAAATAATGATAATTGTAATTATTATTATTATAATAGCCTGGAAAAATGAGATAAGATGAGTTCTATGAAATAAATCCTATCCAGGTTTTTTTTTTGCTGGAGGAAATACACCGCGTCACAGCTGTTCTCTTTAATTACAATCTGTCAAAGGAAGGAAGACTTAACAGCTGACTACGATTCACTTCTCCAATATGAGATATGAGATATACCAGTGACGGTTAATATCCCTTTAGATTTAGTAATGTGACGAACATATTAATGATGTAGATTTTAGGACACATATTTTATACCTTTATGTTAAAATATATGCCCGAGTCAAATAAAAAAAATTATATATATATAAAAAGAACTTCACTTAGCAATCTTTTCTTGATTTTTTTATTGTTTAAAATCGATTTCGGTCTCGAAAGACCATCATCAGTTTAACATAGAAAACAAATATTTGTTTTCTATGTTAAACTGATGATGGTCTTTCGAGACCGAAATCGATTTTAAACAATAAAAAAATCAAGAAAAGATTGCTAAGTGAAGTTCTTTTTATATATATATAAATATTAAGCAATCAAATAGCTAAAAATGTCAAACAATCAAAAAAAATTAAGTTCATAATTTTTTTATTATTCTCATATGTGAGTCGCTGAATTGTGTGTACATTTTAAGGCAAATATTCATGATAATATAGTGTAGGATGAGTGTGGACGAATCATGTGGTCTTGTTACGGACTAAGTTTGACATGTGCTCAAATAGCCCAATAGTCAGGGAAACTAAGGTATCTACAGATTTACTTGGAAACCGAACCGCGTAGTATTCGTCTGATGTTTAGCCAACTGATAATCATGACAGTTCTCTTCCTTACATAACATCTGGACCATGACTACCATCCAACATGGACACCTCATTCTTCTCTAGTAGTGTCCAAGTCGATAGAATTAATTGATTGGGCGCCGTGTATAAGAGTACCGAGCATCGAATCCATCACCTACAATCTCCTCAACACTTTATCCCCAAGTAGCTGGGTTACAACACTGCGCCACCAGTTCCAATTCCAATAATCAAGTACAAAGGCAAGTTTATTAAGGCACTTTACTTTAGAGGTTGGACTTTTATAAAGAGAAACTTTGGTCTATTGTAATATTCAAATCTCATTTATTATAATTACATAGTTAATTTTAAGTTGTTATGTATTGGATATATCACGTGATTTTGGCCTAAATAACGAAAATAGATGTCATGCATTTTAATGCGGAAAGATGTCTAATTAAAACACAGCTCCCCTCGGCTGCTTTGAACCATTTTGGTTTTGTAGGCTCGTTGGACCGCCGGTTTACGTGACTTCCGACCCACAAGGGTGCGGCGTTGGGGTAAAACTTCACGTCATACCAAAAATCGAACTTGGGCCGGATTAAAAAACCAAGGCTTTACACAACATATATATAATTAGCTTTAATAAATATGAGTTATAATTTTAAAATTAACTGATCAGCTTGAAATTATTGTTTCTATTTTTTAAACTTCACTCGCCAGTTCGCATGGACATACATAGGCTTATTCGTGAACTTTATTCAACGCAAATAAACGTTGGATATCTATCATATTTTTACCGATCTTCAAAAAAAAATATTTGTTCTATATTGGGCGATTATGTAAAAAATAAAAATTAACAAAACTTTGTCATTTTCAATTGCTTACAATATTTCATAAAAAGGTAAATAGAATAAAATAATACTAAATCAGATATTTTGTTTACGGCAAGAAATATTATCCTAGAAAAGAGTGGTATTTAGTAATCCATCATAATAAAGCGTAATTCTTTTCTTAAAAGTAGACTATATTATTTTGATCTTGTTAAATTAAGTTAGGAGATCTAAACAATGACTCCTATAAATATTTCATTTTATTTTAGCTACCCCAGAGCCTAAAAAATCCTGAATATTGTAATAATCAGGTTTTATATTACCACTATACTTCTTGTATTTGTTCATAAATACCTATTTTGTCATAAAATAAATTGATAGGATAGAGGTAAAAATTTAGTCGGTAATAAGCAAGTTTTGATCGTGGGTTAACTTGGTAACACCAGGGTTTTTGTACCAGAAAAAGGATATGAAAACTGTACTCATGTGTTTTTTTTATGTAAAAAACCTGTATGCATTGAACATCATAGTAGGGAGACGATAGGTATGTGACTTGAGTGTGAGGAAAAAGGAGGAGACTACAAAAATAAAATAGAAAAACTCTGCTAAAAATGTTATAAGGCTGCAATTTTGTTAGCATTTAAATATTTTTTTGTTGCTTCTTGGATATATTAGCAATAAATTATGTGTTGGTTCATAAAAACAAACCCATTTTTTCCTTCTGTAATATCCTTGTGTAATCAAAAATAAAACTCGATATTTTTATTTTCCTTGTGTAATAAAAAAATAACAATTAAAAACAGGTGGTGTAACTGAGTAACCGTCCTTGGTTAAGTGTGCAATTAAATAGGGGTTGGAAACAGTTGGGTTAATTCACTATTTTATTAACATATCTTAAAAATAAAGGCCTGAAGCTGATGTAGGTTCGTTTAAGATGTTATCAAGTATTTCAAATAAATACCAGAAGATATAGATTGATAAAGTCTTATCTTTGTAACATTAATGTATAGAAGGGACTGTGAGTGGTAATGGGGTTCTAGCCCCATTAAGTTGCAATGGTAACGACACAACCCTCGGAGTACCAGACTTCACAGCACAATATTTCTTCGCAAATAGTAACAATTTGCAACATTAACAGTAAGTGGCACGTTATCTATGCAGTGATTTGTCACCCACTAATGTCCACTTCTGGGAAACTACCCTGCAATGATAACTCTAAAAACTGTTAATAACTTATGTTGAAATTTACATAAGATGAAAATATTTACGTCATATTTTAGTTGAATTATAATTTTTAAGGTCCTCACAAAAAATACGTTGCATTACATTTTGTGTGAAAAATACTTTTTTTTGAAGCTCACATTCACGCAAATGATGTACGACTATTGAATTATGAAATAAATTCTAAGTGACACGGATTACGTTTCTTAGTATTTTGTTAGAATATTCTAGAATTAAAAATTATATCTTTAAGCCTTTAAGCACTAAAAGTAGGCCTTTATATAAAATATAATTAAGACGTTAAAGTAAACAACTTTACCAAATATTATTTATAAATTGAGTTATATATTTAATAATTAATAATTATAACAGTTCGGATTATGTATTTCAGGTACATATTTGTAGTAATGACCCATCACAAAGAGCTTTTGCAGTTTTATTCCGTCATATTTGGGTCTAATTAATTGAGCGTGTATAATTGCTTAGTTGGTGAATTATACTATCCAAGGAATTCAAGAGATTGGTGAATTATTCCAAAGGATCAGAAAAATCTATTAAGCTACTTTAGATGTGATCTTAAACGAGTTTCTGATACTATTTCAATGTAGTATTACGCATATTCAAGTAGTTATAAATACATTTTAGCGAGGGTTATTCGCTAATTTTTTTAGAATAGTAAACAAGCCTTTAAATTTAAATGTGACAAATTATTTTACCTATACTCAGGCAAGTAAATGTCCATGGGAGAATTAAACATGACGGAATCATCTAGGATGCACATAACAGGTAATGAGTAGTATCTTCTATTGGTAGGCTTATTTTGGTAGTACCTAGAAGTTGTGCTGAAAAAACGTATAGAGAATAATGAGTGTAATGGAATTACGTCTGTTATATATTAAATATGATGTAAGGACTGCAAAAAGGACTGTACAGGACAATCCCAATGAATAATTAAGAAAAAAATTAAAGTTAAAGAAAATTTTTCATATAATATTTGATCGTGAATAAAATACGTGATTTCATGTATTGACAATGGAGACAGTATTTTGAAAGAAAGTTTAAAATTATCAAAATAAGAAACAGTACCAAGATGTTTAAGTAAATGCATTTGAACTATGGTACATTATCGAAAAGGAGGCCAAAAACTATTAAATAAAAAAGATAGACCAATCCAAAATTATATTTCGCTTTCGAAATTACAAACATGATTAATTTAAAATTAAATTGTTGGGACTGTTGGTGAAGTGCCGTAACCCAGCAACTTGGGGACAAAGAGTTTGGGTGATTGTAGGCGATAAGTTCCATGCTCGGTACTCTTAATACCGACATGACGTCCGCTCAGTGGTTACCATCGACGTGGACACTACTAGAGAAGTCTGGGCTGTCCATGCTAGATGTTAGTCAAGGTTCAGATGTTGTGTAGGGAGGAGAACTGAGTGTCAGACTTGTCACTTAGCTGAAAATCAGACTGATACTACGTGGTTCGGATTCCACGTAAAGCTGTAGGTCCCATAGTTGCACTGGCTATTGGGAGATTAATAAATAGTCCTTACTAAGCTAAGTCGAACTCATATAGTAACAATGACTACACTCGTTCATCTACACTCATCTACACTCATTCACCCCTTCATATTCACCCATATCTCTACGATTGGCGTCTTGGAAATTAATAATGTTTCATAAAATGTTAAATTTCAATATTAATTATAAGTCCTTTTTGTATTAAATATGTATATTTTAAGTAAAGAAAGTCTTTCTTTACTTTCTTCTTTAAAGTCTTACTTTCTGGTAAAGAAAGTCTCCGAAGGTCTCACACAATAAAGTTTCAAAATATTGGTTTAAATTTTGTTTGATTCAAAAGTATACCACATACATAAGCTCCATCTTCAACATATATAAAAGTAGATATTACACGGGCAGTTAATTGGTTTAATATTAATTTATGTTGCTGTTTAATTAATTCTGTTAAAATTCTGACCAGGAAACCTACACATTCGTGTGCAGTTTGTTAACCTTTAACCAGACGTACACCGAGGTAAATGTTGAACATTCAAAGACACGGCAAGAGCTTTGAGGGAGGGTCTTACGTTTCGGCAGCATGATAACTCAAGGAATCCCTAGTTACAAATGTAACGGACGTGACGTCAGTGTTTCTTCCCTTCCTGTTTCCGCCCTGGTGGTGAATATTGAATGATAACTACAATGAAATATAAGTTAAAATAAACATTTTATTTGCTCATGTGTTTTTAAATAATATACATTAGCAAATAAGTCCTCCGTTGTGTATGTTTCAGTTTGTTGTATAAAACGAATGTTTCAATATAAATCGTTCCAAATCGTTTAACACTTTTTAAAACGTGTGATGTTACCGGTTTGATGTGCTGCAAGAAATAATACATGAAATAATGTTTAGTTTTTTGTAATTTTATGAAAAGGTTACGAGTTATTATAAAATAAAATACAATTAAAAAAAATGAAATATGAACAGAAAAACCTAGTAGTTTGTTAAAATGTATTCCTTTAACTGTTCTATTAAAATTTTTGTTCAATGGATCCAGATATTTTGTGAATATTGAATACAGTGTTTTGGATTATATATATATTAAGACTGACTACAGAAATTTACATATTTCATGTTTCATACATTTTACTTTCTCCCAAATGTGTTATCATAAAGAACGTTTTGTGATTGTCCAAACAATTTATTTACAAGTTGGTCTAAAAATCCATTTTAGCGACCCCTGAACCAAAAGAATTTTTGTGTCTATCCATATGTGTGTATGTGCAGTTCGCTGGAGACCAAACAATTGGACCAGTTTTTATTAAACTTGGTATATAGGTGTATTTTTAATTATTTTTTGACATTTTAGTTATTTTATTTTTATGGGCAAAAACATACAAAAACTTACATTTTATCAAAAACGGCTCGTTCGATTTTGATTAAATTTTCAGTAAACATGTGAATTACAATTTAAAATATTATAGTAAAAACCACATGTCTCTAACTTGACTAACCTAATATGACTAACTTTTGAGATATGGCAAAAAAAAAAAAAAACATAAAAAAACATATTTGGGAATCAAACGTAATGTTCAAAGTTTGGATTGTTTAGTGTTTAATATGGGGGAAAGTTTATGCAAATTCTTTGGAACTGTTTATTATTATTTAAACAAGGCTGTAATTATTTCCTGCTCGACGAATTAAAACGAAACTCCAGCTAGCCGGCCCTTTAATCCTGACTGCGTGTTATTCTGTAATCAGCTGTTGAGGTTATCTTTGAATGGCGAAACTCTCGTTTCAGCTGTTTTACAACATTCCCTTTTATACAAACTGTCCAAATCTTAATTAATTAATAGAATGGACTTTTCTAAACCCACTAACAAAATTAGTATGTATTCAACAGGGAAAACATTTTATAGAAACTAAAGGGTCCTTACAATAAACTGTCCAGTTCATTTGAAATATGACAGAAAAAATATTGCACTGTCAAAAAATAAAGTAAGTCATGCGTTATATTTCAGTTATAATAAATATTTACTAGTCACAGTTGATAAAATACTGTCACCAAAGTCTGTAAAGACTAACTTAGAAACTTTCACGATTTAAATAAATGTTTAGAGTTAGATTTTAAAAATATTAAATTTCATTATAAACTATTATTTAAACCAGAAAACATTTTGTTATTATGTTCTTAATGTACTTTGACCACTGCTGTCAGTTTGTTTTGGAAATCTTTAAAAACCAAAACAAACTTAACTATAATTTTGGATATTCTCCAGTTGCAACGTACATTTCACAACACATTTACAATAAAATTCGCTCAGTGGTTACCATTGACGTAGACACTTCTAGAATATTCTGGGGTGTTGGATGGTAGTCAGGATCCGGATGTTGTGTAGAGGAAAGGACTTAGTATCAGGGTTGTCAATCAGTTGAAAACCAGAACGATAATACGTGGTTTGGATTCCTTGTAAAGATAAAGGTCTCTTAGTTGGCCTGCTATTAATAAACGGTTATTTCAGAGCTAAGTTGAACTCAGTTAGTAACAAGACTACATAGGTTATCCTACTCATCCTACACTCAAGTAGTTTGTATTAATATACGCACAAGCTTTATAGGCATATAACAACTGAATAGTATAACTGGCAAGGTTTACCGAGGCACGATGCGCAGTAGCCAAATTGGAGTGGGGTGAGCCGCCGAGTCAGTGTGTTTACCGAGACACTTGGTCAGGCGATGCGCAGTAGCCAAATTGGATTGGGGTGAGCCGCCGAGTCAGTGTGTTTTCCGAGGCACTTGGCCAGGTGATGCGCAGTAGCCAAATTGCAGTGGGGTGAGCCGCCGAGTCAGTGTGTTAACCGAGACACTTGGCCAGGCGATGCGCAGTAGCCTAATTGGAGTGGGGGAAGCCGCCGAGTCAATGTATTTACCGAGGAACTTGGACAGGCGATGCGCAGTAGCCTGATTGAAGTGGGGGGAGCCGTCGAGTTAGTGTGTTTACCGAGGCACTTGGCCAGGCGATGCGCAGTAGCTTAATTGCAGTGGGGGGAGCCGCCTAGTCAGTATGTTTACCGAGGCACTTGGCCAGGCGATGCGCAGTAGCCTAATTGGAGTGGGGGAAGCCGCCGAGTCAATGTATTTACCGAGGAACTTGGACAGGCGATGCGCAGTAGCCTGATTGAAGTGGGGGGAGCCGTCGAGTTAGTGTGTTTACCGAGGCACTTGGCCAGGCGATGCGCAGTAGCTTAATTGCAGTAGGGGGAGCCGTCGAGTTAGTGTGTTTACCGAGGCACTTGGCCAGGCGATGCGCAGTAGCTTAATTGCAGTGGGGCGAGCCGTCGAGTTAGTGTGTTTACCGAGGCACTTGGCCAGGCGATGCGCAGTAGCCTAATTGGAGTGGGGGAAGCCGCCGAGTCAATGTATTTACCGAGGAACTTGGACAGGCGATGCGCAGTAGCCTGATTGAAGTGGGGGGAGCCGTCGAGTTAGTGTGTTTACCGAGGCACTTGGCCAGGCGATGCGCAGTAGCTTAATTGCAGTGGGGGGAGCCGTCGAGTTAGTGTGTTTACCGAGGCACTTGGCCAGGCGATGCGCAGTAGCTTAATTGCAGTGGGGGGAGCCGTCGAGTCAGTGTGTTTACCGAGACACTTGGTCAGGTGATGCGCAGTAGCCAAATTGGATTGGGGTGAGCCGCCGAGTCAGTGTGTTTTCCGAGGCACTTGGCCAGGTGATGCGCAGTAGCCAAATTGCAGTGGGGTGAGCCGCCGAGTCAGTGTGTTAACCGAGACACTTGGCCAGGCGATGCGCAGTAGCCTAATTGGAGTGGGGGAAGCCACCGAGTCAATGTATTTACCGAGGAACTTGGACAGGCGATGCGCAGTAGCCTGATTGAAGTGGGGGGAGCCGTCGAGTTAGTGTGTTTACCGAGGCACTTGGCCAGGCGATGCGCAGTAGCTTAATTGCAGTGGGGGGAGCCGCCTAGTCAGTATGTTTACCGAGGCACTTGGCCAGGCGATGCGCAGTAGCCTAATTGGAGTGGGGGAAGCCGCCGAGTCAATGTATTTACCGAGGAACTTGGACAGGCGATGCGCAGTAGCCTGATTGAAGTGGGGGGAGCCGTCGAGTTAGTGTGTTTACCGAGGCACTTGGGCAGGCGATGCGCAGTAGCTTAATTGCAGTGGGGGGAGCCGTCGAGTTAGTGTGTTTACCGAGGCACTTGGCCAGGCGATGCGCAGTAGCTTAATTGCAGTGGGGGGAGCCGTCGAGTTAGTGTGTTTACTGAGGCACTTGGCCAGGCGATGCGCAGTAGCCTAATTGGAGTGGGGGAAGCCGCCGAGTCAATGTATTTACCGAGGAACTTGGACAGGCGATGCGCAGTAGCCTGATTGAAGTGGGGGGAGCCGTCGAGTTAGTGTGTTTACCGAGGCACTTGGCCAGGCGATGCGCAGTAGCTTAATTGCAGTGGGGGGAGCCGTCGAGTTAGTGTGTTTACCGAGGCACTTGGCCAGGCGATGCGCAGTAGCTTAATTGCAGTGGGGGGAGCCGTCGAGTCAGTGTGTTTACCGAGACACTTGGTCAGGCGATGCGCAGTAGCCAAATTGGATTGGGGTGAGCCGCCGAGTCAGTTGTGTTTTCCGAGGCACTTGGCCAGGTGATGCGCAGTAGCCAAATTGCAGTGGGGTGAGCCGCCGAGTCAGTGTGTTAACCGAGACACTTGGCCAGGCGATGCGCAGTAGCCTAATTGGAGTGGGGGAAGCCGCCGAGTCAATGTATTTACCGAGGAACTTGGACAGGCGATGCGCAGTAGCCTGATTGAAGTGGGGGGAGCCGTCGAGTTAGTGTGTTTACCGAGGCACTTGGCCAGGCGATGCGCAGTAGCTTAATTGCAGTGGGGGGAGCCGCCTAGTCAGTATGTTTACCGAGGCACTTGGCCAGGCGATGCGCAGTAGCCTAATTGGAGTGGGGGAAGCCGCCGAGTCAATGTATTTACCGAGGAACTTGGACAGGCGATGCGCAGTAGCCTGATTGAAGTGGGGGGAGCCGTCGAGTTAGTGTGTTTACCGAGGCACTTGGCCAGGCGATGCGCAGTAGCTTAATTGCAGTGGGGGGAGCCGTCGAGTTAGTGTGTTTACCGAGGCACTTGACCAGGCGATGCGCAGTAGCTTAATTGCAGTGGGGGGAGCCGTCGAGTTAGTGTGTTTACCGAGGCACTTGGCCAGGCGATGCGCAGTAGCCTAATTGGAGTGGGGGAAGCCGCCGAGTCAATGTATTTACCGAGGAACTTGGACAGGCGATGCGCAGTAGCCTGATTGAAGTGGGGGGAGCCGTCGAGTTAGTGTGTTTACCGAGGCACTTGGCCAGGCGATGCGCAGTAGCTTAATTGCAGTGAGGGGAGCCGCCTAGTCAGTATGTTTACCGAGGCACTTGGCCAGGCGATGCGCAGTAGCTTAATTGCAGTGGGGGGAGCCGTCGAGTCAGTGTGTTTACCGAGGCACTTGGCCAGGCGATGCGCAGTAGCTTAATTGCAGTGGGGGGAGCCGTCGAGTCAGTGTGTTTACCGAGGCACTTGGCCAGGCGATGCGCAGTAGCTTAATTGCAGTGGGGGGAGCCGTCGAGTTAGTGTGTTTACCGAGGCACTTGGCCAGGCGATGCGCAGTAGCTTAATTGCAGTGGGGGGAGCCGTCGAGTCAGTGTGTTTACCGAGGCACTTGGCCAGGCGATGCGCAGTAGCTTAATTGCAGTGGGGGGAGCCGTCGAGTCAGTGTGTTTACCGAGGCACTTGGCCAGGCGATGCGCAGTAGCTTAATTGCAGTGGGGGGAGCCGTCGAGTCAGTGTGTTTACCGAGGCACTTGGCCAGGCGATGCGCAGTAGCTTAATTGCAGTGGGGGGAGCCGTCGAGTCAGTGTGTTTACCGAGGCACTTGGCCAGGCGATGCGCAGTAGCTTAATTGCAGTGGGGGGAGCCGTCGAGTCAGTGTGTTTACCGAGGCACTTGGCCAGGCGATGCGCAGTAGCTTAATTGCAGTGGGGGGAGCCGTCGAGTCAGTGTGTTTACCGAGGCACTTGGCCAGGCGATGCGCAGTAGCTTAATTGCAGTGGGGGGAGCCGCCTAGTCAGTATGTTTACCGAGGCACTTGGCCAGGCGATGCGCAGTATCCGAATCGGAGTGGGGGGAGCCGACGAGTGTGTGCAATGTGGTAAATAAAAATAGAAAATAAATCATCAAAATATCAATTATTGTTTACAAACTGACTTAACCTTGTTATTATTAATAGATAAATAATAAATCATTGTGACAATTATTATTACTTATTATTTAATAAATAACTCGTTTACCTTTTTAATTATTTGTTTACAGATCTATTGAATATATATTTGATTTATTGATTTATAAGCAAATAATGTGTCAATATTCAGCGCAGACTATGCAAAGACAGCATAATATCACAGTTTAATACATCTGTTTTATACTGTGATAATATGTTGTTTGTATTTTAGCAATAAGAGGTTTTAATTCAAATTAGAAATGTAAACGACCTTCTGATTGGCTGTTATAATAAATGTAAACAAACAACAAAGGAGGAGAAAATAAACTCTTTTCTACACAGAGAGGCGCTGTAAGCGCTGCTTGACCAGCAAAACAGTAACTAAGAGATCAGTCACATGGTGGAGGGGTATGTGGTATAACAGTTGTAGGATTGGGACTGCCTTCCCCTCCACTCCTAGTATTATTCCCCTCACGCGCAGGCCAAGTGTCGCGGTAAGCCTCGCGAGTTATAATAACATTAAATTAATTTATCAAATAGAGCATAGGATATTTTTTGGACATATGTTAGGCAAATTATAAGTAAGGATTATTGACATATAATTTAATAGCACAAATTTGAGGCTGCAATTTTGAACAATTATACAGGGTGGAAAAAAATGAAAATAAATTTACAACATCGTTATTTTTTTCCATAGATAACATGATGATTTAATTTTTTTTTAATAATTGTGTTCCATAAAGTATCATTTTTCTCAGAATAATTTACGTAAAACCATTAAATATTACAAAACTGCATTGTTAAAATTAGATACTTTGAAATTCAAATGACCGCTCCTCTGGAAAGGATAAGCCTTTCGTAGTATGGTTTATAGCAATTTATTTATCGTGAATAGACCTTTCATTTGATACCAAACTCGACCTAGGCTTACGTTGAAGATTTTCGTTCAACTCCTCATGGGCACCCCCTGAAAAGATTTATTGTCGCTAACGGCGTCAAAAGGTATTTTATTTGTAACCATGATAAACTTCACAACAATGACTTCACAAGATTTAAATTTTACAGGTGAAGTCATACAATAGTTGTGAAAGCGTTTCCATATATTCCTCCACCCTGTAGATGTTGTTTTGATTCGAAAAAATACGAGAATTTATAATATTTTAAAACTAATATTATTATGATATAAATTTAATCGTAAAATATGTGTATGAACAGATAAAGTCATTATAATTAGCTATTTCACTCATTTTTACCGACGGGGTGGTTTGGTGGCTAGGGGTTGGACTGTGGAGTACATTGTCCAAGGTACCGTATTCCCAAGGGTATGGTCCAGGCTATGTCAGTTGATTCCCCATTGGAGCTGACAACCGGCACGTGTAAAGAGTTTATATAGTTAATTTAAATCAAATAAGTCGTCACTAGTGGTGCAGTGCTGTAATCCAGCTACTTGGGAACGAATCGTTGAAGAGATTTAGGCGATAGGTTCGATGGGACCACTCAACGATTGCTATCGACGAAGACACTAATAGAGCAGTCTGGTGTATCTAATATGGGTGGTAGTCAAGGTTTGGATGTTGTGTGGGGGAAGCTAACTGAGCGTCAGACTGGTCAGTTAACTTAAAATCAGACCAATACTAGTCGTTTAAATTCAACGTAAAGCTGTAGATCCATTAGTTTCCCTGGCTATTGTGCTATTACTAAATAGCTCTTTCTGAGGATCAGTTGACCTTAGTTAGTAACAATGACTACACTGATTAGTCTATTTACTCATCACACTCATTCGCCCCTCATATTCAACTATATCTCTACGATCAGCGTCTTACTAATGAATAATGCATTATTTATTTCTGAGAATAAATTCATGATTATTACAAACTAAATTCGTAGAAATATATCCTTTCATGGTAAGTATAAAGGAACGAGTTCTCACAGCCGAATCGTCTGTAACACTAAATACAATGTTTAAAATCTACACTGACATAAATGGTAACATTGTACAAAAAATCACAAGTAAAATAAAGTAACTTCCAAACAATAGCAGTTATAATAATAAAGAACAATCTATCAAGTAAATAAAACATTTGTTTGAAAGTTGTTAGAATTCGATTGTTTATATTAGTAGATTTTTCATAAATTCCCAATTAAAACAGTTTTTTCAAACTAACACATTTCAACAAGTATGACACCCCTGCCTTCTTGACGCGCTAATTACCTTATCATCTGATAACAGTTTTTAAAATACTAATTAAGTAACTCTTATCAACGTATAAACACATAGATTTCTGAGGGGTATCTCGTAATATAAACATGTAATGTTTGAAGGGGGTTCAACGTTGAAATGGGCTAGTTAAGTATATAAAAAGAATGATTTTTATAAGTAGGATTAGATAGTTAGTAGCGCCTGAAGACGATGGGAGTTTCATACCTGACGAAACGTTGTTATTTAAAAAAACTCGAATGGTTTGAAATCTCGAACAAATTTACCAATATGAAAAAAATGTAAAACTTTAATGACAAGGACTACAAATAGTTTAAAGTTCTTAAAAAATATATATAAATTTTTTGTAAGAAAAAAACAAAGTTTGTAATAAAAGTACATATTTGTCACACCCAATAGAAAATACTTTGCTCAAACTAGAATTTTTTCAGAAGAGTCAGTTATACAATCAAAAATGTACTTCAGTCAGTGTGTGAGGAACATCGGTATACATTCATCATTGTTACCACTGTCTGTGGTGCAATACTAGCTTTCCTTAACACGCTCTGGCAACATTGTACTTCAGACAGTGTGTGAAGAACTTCAGCATACATTCATCATTGTTACCACTGTCTGTAGTGCAATACAAGCTTACCTTAACACATTTACGCTCTGGCAACAATGTAATTCAGTCAGTACATTTCATACAGGAGGAACAGGAGTACATTACAGTACAGTCAGAGGAACATAAGTATACATTCATCACTGTTACCACTGTCTGTGGTGCAATAATAGCTTTCCTTAACACATTTACGCTCTGGCAACATTGTACTTCAGACAGTGTGTGAAGAACTTCAGCATACATTCGTCATTGTTACCACTGTCTGTGGCGCAATACAAGCTTACCTTAACACATTTACGCTCTGGCAACAATGTAATTCAGTCAGTGTGTGAGGAACATCGGTATACATTCATCACTGTTACCACTGTCTGTGGTGCAATACTAGCTTTCCTTAACACATTTACGCTCTGGCAACAATGTACTTCAGTCAGTGTGTGAGGAACATCGGTATACATTCATCACTGTTACCACTGTCTGTGGCGCAATACAAGCTTACCTTAACACATTTACGCTCTGGCAACAATGTAATTCAGTCAGTGTGTGAGGAACATAAGTATACATTCATTACTGTTACCACTGTCTGTGGTGCAATACTAGCTTTCCTTAACACATTTACGCTCTGGCAACAATGTACTTCAGTCAGTGTGTGAGGAACATCGGTATACATTCATCACTGTTACCACTGTCTGTGGTGCAATACAAGCTTACCTTAACACATTTACGCTCTGGCAACAATGTAATTCAGTCAGTGTGTGAGGAACATAAGTATACATTCATCATTGTTACCACTGTCTGTGGTGCAATACAAGCTTACCTTAACACATTTACGCTCTGGCAACAATGTAATTCAGTCAGTGTGTAAGGAACATAAGTATACATTCATCACTGTTACCACTGTCTGTGGTGCAATACAAGCTTACCTTAATACATTTACGCTCTGGCAACAATGTAATTCAGTCAGTGTGTGAGGAACATAAGTATACATTCATCATTGTTACCACTGTCTGTGGTGCAATACAAGCTTACCTTAACACATTTACGCTCTGGCAACAATGTAATTCAGTCAGTGTGTGAGGAACATAAGTATACATTCATCACTGTTACCACTGTCTGTGGTGCAATAATAGCTTTCCTTAACACATTTACGCTCTGGCAACATTGTACTTCAGACAGTGTGTGAAGAACTTCGGCATACATTCATCATTGTTACCACTGTCTGTGGCGCAATACAAGCTTACCTTAACACATTTACGCTCTGGCAACAATGTACTTCAGTCAGTGTATGAGGAACATCGGTATACATTCATCATTGTTGCCACTGTCTGTGGTGGAATACAAGCTTCCCTTAACACATTTACGCTCTGGCAACAATGTACTTCAGTCAGTGTGTGAGGAACATCGGTATATATTCATCACTGTTACCACTGTCTGTGGTGGAATACAAGCTTCCCTTAACACATTTACGCTCTTGCAACAATGTACTTCAGTCAGTGTGTGAGGAACATCGGTATATATTCATCACTGTTACCACTGTCTGTGGTGGAATACAAGCTTCCCTTAACACATTTACGCTCTGGCAACAATGTAATTCAGTCAGTGTGTGAGGAACATCGGTATACATTCATTACTGTTACCACTGTCTGTGGTGCAATACAAGCTTCCCTTAACACATTTACGCTCTGGCAACAATGTACTTCAGTCAGTGTGTGAGGAACATCGGTATATATTCATCATTGTTACCACTGTCTGTGGTGCAATACAAGCTTCCCTTAACACATTTACGCTCTGGCAACAATGTACTTCAGTCAGTGTGTGAGGAACATCGGTATACATTCATTACTGTTACCACTGTCTGTGGTGCAATACAAGCTTCCCTTAACACATTTACGCTCTGGCAACAATGTACTTCAGTCAGTATGTGAGGAACATCGGTATACATTCATTAGTGTTACCACTGTCTGTGGTGCAATACTAGCTTTCCTTAACACATTTACGCTCTGGCAACAATGTACTTCAGTCAGTGTGTGAGGAACATCGATATACATTCATCACTGTTACCACTGTCTGTGGTGCAATACTAGCTTCCCTTAACACATTTACGCTCTGGTAACAATGTACTTCAGTCAGTGTGAGAGGAACATCGATATACATTCATCACTGTTACCACTGTCTGTGGTGCAATACAAGCTTCCCTTAACACATTTACGCTCTGGCAACAATGTACTTCAGTCAGTGTGTGAGGAACATCGGTATAAATTCATCACTGTTACCACTGTCTGTGGTGGAATACAAGCTTCCCTTAACACATTTACGCTCTGGCAACAATGTACTTCAGTCAGTGTATGAGGAACATCGGTATACATTTATCATTGTTGCCACTGTCTGTGGTGGAATACAAGCTTCCCTTAACACATTTACGCTCTGGCAACAATGTACTTCAGTCAGTGTGTGAGGAACATCGGTATATATTCATCACTGTTACCACTGTCTGTGGTGCAATACAAGCTTCCCTTAACACATTTACGCTCTGGCAACAATGTACTTCAGTCAGTGTGAGAGGAACATCGATATACATTCATCACTGTTACCACTGTCTGTGGTGCAATACAGGCTTTCCTCGACACATTTACGCTCTGGCAACAATGTACTTCAGTCAGTGTGTGAGGAACACCGGTATACATTCATCACTGTTACCACTGTCTGTGGTGCAATACTGGCTATCCTTAACACATTTACGCTCTGGCAACAATGTACTTCAGTCAGTGTGTGAGGAACACCGGTATACATTCATCACTGTTACCACTGTCTGTGGTGCAATACTGGCTATCCTCGACACATTTACGCTCTGGCAACAATGTACTTCTGGCCAAATACATTGGTTGAGGAACAACAGAATATATTTTTTATTGTTACCGATGTTTGTGATATTTACAGGTAGACGTTTTCCAGGACATATCTAGCTCGTTGATTTTTAAACGTTTAATCATTATTTAAATCGACAATTACAGTGTTGATGACCCTCCTACCCAGCTATGCACGTTCCAGTGGTCATTGGCTTCGCTTTTTTAGTTATAATAAATCCGAACACTTAAAATAATGGAACTTTTGTTGCATTACTCTGTGTAGTAACAAATTTTGTTTTTCAAAATTGTTAAGTGAATATACAGTATAAATATGACTAAATGATCGTGTTACTCAATATGGGATAAAATAAGGAAATATAAAATAATATTACGCCTTTTATATATTAATTAAAAAAATAAATAAATAAAAAAAATAAAATATACATACTATGTACCGACATCTATTAATGTAGTTTCATTTAAACTACTTCAGTTCCGACATACTAGTAATCATTTAAACATATCATGATATTGTTATAGATGATAAAATTAATTATTAAAAAACTACAGGACCTGTTAAACCTATAAACGTTAAATCATATAGTAAAGATGAAGTAAGGATGACTAATTTATACTTTAGAGTTTCGAAAGATAAATAGAAAGTTTTGGAAGACGAAAAGTAAATTTCTTCCTGTGGTGAACTTGACATGTAAGCTACAATAGAACTTAATTCTTTAAGTTTTCACTAATTTAGCAAGGTCGTTTTTCTAAAATCATACCAAGAAAAGTACGTAAATTAAATTTCGTAACTGAAATATTACTTATTGAGCAGTTTCTAGAGAATGATTAAATTCTCCTATCAACATTTTCGGACTTTTTATGAGTTTATAAAAATCACTCACCAAGTCTAGAAGATATTCACTATGGTTTTAGTCGGAAATATGCTGTGATAATAAGTTTTCTCATAAAAATATCGTACAAATAAATGAAAATAAAAATATTAAAATGTAGTTCATGTCTTGAAATGGAAATAAAAAAGCATGTCATAAATAAGAACCACCAGGGCCTATAAATATACTGCTTTGAAAACCGAGTTTACCACTGTACAGCTACCTAAACTATGCTAAAATTTCTGAACAGCCGTCAATATATTAACTTCCAAAGTTATATAGCCCACCAAAGAGTTAGTTATTGAAGTACGAATACTCAAGGGGGATTGTGTAAACTTCGAGGATTCCGAGGGAGTTAGAGCAGAACTGAATTGCATCCAAAGGAGTAAGGAATGTTTTCCAATTGAGCTTGGAAGTGCTATCGGTTTAGTAAAACTATGAAGGAATTAGTTCTGAAATAAATATTTGGTTTCCATGAACTGAAAAAATTTATTGTAAATATGCTCAATTTGAAAGAAATTTGGGTGATTTTAAGTCACTTAATTTTAAGTCCTTTATTGTTGCAAGGTTTTACTTTGCAACCTAACCTAACATAACCTAACCTAACCTAATCTAGCCCTAACCTAACCTAAACTAACTGAACCTTACCATTCAAAATAAAGTTAATTAAGGTTATACGTTAAAATATATATTTTTTCACTTGATAGCTTGACGTTCCCCAATGACATATCTCTTTACGGGTCCACCCCGTTATAGAACCTGACATACACAAAAGTTCAAATCGAATGATTAAGAAATTAATTGTTACAGGTCTTTCAGAAAATTTAATTTATCTTTTGAAAATCTAAAATATAAATGAATCGTCCTTTTATAAAATATAAATATTTATTTGTTTAGCCGTATTTGTAATTTTTTAAAATACTTCATTTAATGGACACGTCAAAATATATGTCAGATGCCAGGACCGATCGTAAAACCTACCGCCCTTAAGAACACTTAAGGGGGTGCAATCAGTTTTTGGTGAGTTGATTATTTTACAACTTTATAATCAAAATTAGTTAATGTATCTTCCCTTGAGACAGGAAAAACACGAAAAAAAAGTTTTTAACATTAGAACTTGTGTCCTTATGAAGTGGTGAATTTAGCTGATTTTAAATCAAGCGTAAGTAAAAACCGTTCAAAGTACACGTTTAAAATTTTTATAACTAAATTTTTTCACACATAGATTAAGGGATTAAGATGTGCTTAATAGAAAAAAATGTAATAATAGTTATAATTTCTAAGGTTAAAAGAGATATGTTTTACCTTTAAAATTGAAAATATTTTTACATTAAAAAATTAAAAACATGTTTATCCCTTCAGTTATGTGCAATAAAAGTACTTACACTTGCTATCATGATATATTTCAAACTCGAAAGGGGAAATGTCTTCCACTGCCTTTCCCCATCTGCGACTATATTCAAAGCTTGAACTATGTCTTGAAAAAAGGCAAGAAAAAATAATCTGAGTCTTATAAAAAATAAAACGATGAAACCTCTCTTCCAGCGTATTAAAATGTACACGTTAACTTCAATTACACAAACTTCAGGAATACATTTACGAACAACTAAAAAAAATTTAAATAAAACTAAATTGTCAACAAACCAAAAATAAAACAGAAATTAATCACATATGTAAGAAATTTTTGTCATGTTTATGTTTTTGTGGGTCAGCTGTTTTAAATAAATTGTTAAATTTAATTAATGCCAATATTATTCTTATGGGGAAAATGGAATGTTTGGGGGGCTGTTTCTAACACTCGGAAATGGAATTTTAAAAAATCCTTTCGTAGCACGGAAAATAAAACACAGGTACTGTAAATATTTAAAGTAGCTGTCTTTGACGGTTTACGCTGTACGTTAATTTTTAGATCTGCCTCTATATATTTCTTATGGATAGTTTTAAAGCTTAAAAAAAATCATGAGTTTTGCACCTCAACTTTAAAATTTCACAAAATCCTTTCTTAGCACGCTCATAGACCCTAAAATGAAGATACCATCAAATTTTCAAAACTACCTATTGTGGTTAAGGCTCTCTATTGATTTATAATTTTTCACTTCTTCTTTTATAAATATAGATAAAGAAACTCATAATTATCAGGTAACAGTAATAAGCTTACAGAATATGATTTGAATACAATACGCTCATCAGTCAGATGGTCACAGTAGCATTTTTCAGTACTGACATTTGTTTTGTTTTTTAATTTGTGAAATTTAGGTAGAGCCTGAGTGGGGAAATGCTTGAAATAAATTATGATTTTAAAGGAAAGTTACTTACGATTCAATTTATATACGAGTATCAACTACATTTTGTAATGTTGTATGTTTGCGTATGTACAAGGAGATTCGTTCGTATAATATTTAGATCGGCTCATTTTACTAACTAAATTTAAATCATGTTTAACATATTTATTTAATTGGTAAATATAAATAGGGTAAAATATGCCCTTGAAAGTAGTTTTCCGTTGCAACTTAGTTCACTTGTTAAATAAAGTTTCAACTGCTTGTTGAGAGTTCTGTAAACACCAACTTCGCAACATCAAAGTTGGTACTGTATCGTTATAACTGCAGAAAGTTATAGAAATAAGTTATATAACTCTCTGTTATATAATTGAGATTAAAAAATACTAGTATAAAATGTATATTTCGTAAATCTATAACAGTGTAATCATATTTGCCAGTGGCCTTGACCGAAGAGTTCCGACGTTATCGCAAGATGACGTAGTCAAGCAACATCGAGCGTGGCTGTCCCTTGGATGGGTGACCGTCTGAACGATCCCGTCCTTGCACGCAGCCCGGCCACTGGTGGTGGTTCGGATGTCACCATTAAGCCGATATTTTAATGGCCCAAAGTGTCTTCTTAGCCCTAACTTCGCCTGGTAAAATTAGACAATCTTTTAATATTTGAATTATTTAGTTGAAATTAAAAAAAACTACTTGTAATTAGTTTATTTTTTTTTTTAAAGATACAAATGATGGTAAAATAAACAAATTATTTTAAATGAATATATCCTTTCAATTTTAAGTCTTGTCAAATGTAAGCTCGGTCAAAATTGGTTCAAATTCTTCAGAAAAATATTTTAAGGTTACTTTGGTACCTGTATGTCTAATTGTTAAAAATTGATAGAAATATTTACGAAAATTTATGGCATCTCCAGTATAACTTGAATTAACACAATGATTATGTGTGACATACTCAGAAGAATGTCTATGATAAATAAATAAAAAATTGAACGAATAGGGAATATCAGGGGAGTGATGGAGTGGTGTGGGACAACTGTGGTGACAAGTTGGACCGAGAATTAACGATGTGACTGTCTACGGTTGAAACACGATGACAGCATGGAAAATATCACTGGCAACAATCTGATAGTGAACAGACGGGAACATCAAGGAAGTGATGGGATGGTGTGTGAAAACTGTGAAGACAAGCTGGATCGAGGATCGACAGGACAAGATGTGACTGACTACGGCTGTCACACGTTAACAGCATGCAGATGTCACTAGCAACAATCGGATAGTGATCATCAAGACGTTGATAAAATGGTGCGCGCTAACCATGGTGAGTAGTTGGACCGAGAATTAATGTTGTGGCTTACACTGAGTCACACAAGATGACAGCATGGCAGCTTTTACTGATAACAATCAGTTAGTGAATAAAGGGAATATTAAGGAAATGATGGAATGGTTCGTTAAAACTGTGGTGATAAGATGAACCGATGATTAATGATTTGTCTAACAACGGTTGTCACACGATGACAGCATGGCAGATATCACTGACAACAACCAGATAGTGACCAAATAGGGAACATCAAGGTAGTGATAAAATGGTGTCTAACAACTATGGTGATAAGATGGACCAAGGATTAATGACTACGGTTGACACACGTTGAGTGTATGGTAGATGTCACTGACAAAAACCTGGTAGTGATAAAATTGGGAATATCAATGGAATGATGGACTGGTGTGTAACAACTGTAGTGAAAAGCTGGACCGAGGATTAATGATGGGGTAGACTACGGTTGACACACGATGACTGTAAGGCAGATGTCACTGACAACAATCTGATAGTGAACAGATATATAATATCAAGGGAGTGATGAAATGGTGTGTGACAACTGCGGTGACAAGGTGGACCGAGGATTAATGATGTGGCTGACTATGGTTTACATACGATGACAGCATGGTAGATGTCACTGACAACAATCTGATAGTGAACAAATAGGGAATATCAAGGGAATGATTGACTGGTGTGTGACAACTGTGGTGACAAGGTGGACCGAGGATTAATGATGTGGCTGACTACGGTTTACACACGATGACAGCATCAGAGAAGCCACAAAACCGAACATTAACTGTGTTGTTTTTATAATGTGCAAATATTTAGTATAACAATGTTTTGACAATTGATCAGTGGGTATAAACATGCATTGACTAGTTTTATACAACACCTTTGGATTGAACATACTTTTAATTTATATTCAATTCGTTTTTAATTATAGGAATCAGGAATATTCCTTAAAATAATATATTTTGTATTTACACCTATTCTTTTATTTTTTTAATAACATTTTTATGTTCACGATATTTACAGTAATATTTTTTTTAAACCTTATGTACATGAGCTGTGATATGTATAAAAACTGATTTTGTACTTACTTTTAAATATTTGAATATACAATAATGCACTATATTATATCCACATTTGAGCTAAATAGTTTTTAAAATGTATAAATAGTTACCTAAAAAAAAAAAAGAACAGAAGAAACCACAAACACTTCAGGACAAAGTGTTTGGGAGATTGTAGGCGATAGGTTTGATGCTCAGTTCTCTTAATACCAACACGCTGTCCACTCAATGATTGCCATCTACGTGAAATATGTCCTCGTTGGATCGTAGTCAGAGTCCGGATGTTGTGTAGGGAAGAGAACTAGTGTCAGACTTGTCAGTTAGCTGAAAATCAGACTAACGCTACGTTGTTTAGATTCCACGTAAAACTGTAGGTCTCACAGTTGCCCTGAATATTGGGCTATTTATAAATAGTTATTTCTGAGCTAAGCCGAACACAGATAGTAACAATGGCTACACTCATCTACATTGATCACACTCATTCACCCCTCATATTCGCCTATAACTCTATGAATAATAATAATGAATGTCATCAAAACTAATAGTTAAAAGTAATATTTCTTAACCCTTATTTAACTTATATTAGTTTTAAATAACATACACCGGTTCAAGTAATACATATATTATATTAATTATATACACGAGCTAAACAGGGTTTGTTCTTTTAGCAATTTGTTGCCCTTTACCTGCTAGTCCTAAAAAAACACTTTCATAAGACCAAATATGAACAGCCACTGAAGGGGAAGACAAATGCCAGCAGATATTAAGGTTGTGTCTGTGCAATTCCCCTCAGTCGATTGTCAGGGGACACACTTGCTGTCATAATAGTGAACTCTTATACTGCTTTGTTCTGTCATCTATTCTTACCGTATTTGCCATTGTTAAGCGCTTTGAACATTTATATTGCTCTTAACAAATAACTCCGATCATTTCTGTATGACTAATTAGTTAGAAAAATCTTTATACTTTCGTTTTAATTAAAATGTAAAGTTTAACCACTTTGAGATAAATGACCACAGTATTCACATGTTATACGATTTGTTCTTGTTAATTGATTTTCTCATGAGATGTTAATACTTTCTCAATGGAATTATAAAATTTCAATTAATAGATATATTGTTTCCTAATTATTGTGAAATTTCTGACTTTTAAATAATTATAACACGAACACGTTAAAATAAATTTATTGAAATAATCTTTAAAAAGAAATTATCTGTTTACTTATGCTCATAAATAATTATAAATTAATGCTATGAAGTGACAGTTTGACTCAAACAGTGCTACTTATATAACATGTTAAGGAAATATACATGCGATTGAAGTAACTTTATGAATTGAATAGAGCAAAGTTATACCTATGTACCTCACTTAAAAGGGTTTGTTTAGCTCTGTGAAAAGGGAATAGGAAACAAATTTGTAAAAAAAAGAATTTCAAAACCTTTATATTGTATGGCAAACAATTTAAATATTTTGGTCCCACATTCAGAAAGGAATATTTGGAAATTAACCTTTTAACTTTGGCCAATCTGTATAAACCACTCACGACACTCCTCTTGAAAGAAAATACATTGAAGCTACTTCTATGTCCAATTTTAACGTAAAAAAACTTAAATTAAAAAAAAATAAAAGATGCTGGATAGGAAGACTGTAGATGTGCAGTACAAAGAAAAATGTCTTTCACGTTTACTATTTTTTCAAATGATTCTAATAAAATAATTTTAGGTTGTCCTTAATATATCAATTAAAATCCTATGAGTACTACCAACATGCAGTGTGACAATATTAGTCCCACTGCAATCTAGATTGAATGATAGCACAGTAGAGAGTGCACAGAGTTGTTACATCATAAAGTTCTTTAAGTAGTTAAACTTTCTTACTGATGATTGAAAACTTACTGTCCAGTGAGATAAGAGGGACATTTTACTTAATATTAAATGATGTTCAAGGATGTTTTTGTAGCAGTGAACTGCCATCATGGGGGCGTTGTCCATTTTAAATATAACACGTTTAAAATTATTTGTCTTTTAGTCAAACTTCAATTGTTTCAATACAACGCATTACATTTGACATTGCACGGCGCTGTGATAGGCAATCGAGGTACACCATTCACATTGCGTTTTCAGCGCTGAAGGCGCTTAGTTCTTCATTAGGTGTATTTTTTAAATTTAATTAGTAACCATGCAGTTTCCACACACTTAAAAAAATATATATTTATTAAATAGTTCGAGCTAACTTTACTTTCACGAGAAATGCTTTTTACTATGTGAAAATCACATTCATTTTTTTAAATTCAACTAACACAATTTTTAAAATTTTTCTATTTTTGATTTCTGTTATTTAAAATGTTGTTCTAATGATATATTTTTTAGCTTGTTATATTTTATTACGATAAACATGTCTGTGGCGATTATTTCTCGAGATATTGTGGAAAAACTACTTTCGCGGTGGATAGCCACTGTCTGCCTTTACGTGATCATTATAAAAATCAAATATTTACCACACAAATAATGAAATCACCTATAAATTTGACGGAGGGACGGCCGGCAGGCAATCCCAGAGGCCAGTCCATGCAGAGATTTAATACAAATCTCATGAAGGATATGTTAAGTTTGGTTATGTTAGGTTAGGTCAATCAAATATGTTTCTTTTGTTATTGTAAAATTGTACTTTTGTTGCAAAATTAATGACAAATTTGTGTTCAGCATATAAAATTTCAATACATGAAAAAAATAAAATAAAATGCATTTTCTAATTTCTTTTGTATAAATCGATTATTTTGATTTTCCGGTGGAAAATGAGTTTTCGACGTAATCAAAAACTCTATTTCATAATCTAACTCAGTTTTAACCACATAAAATTTAAATATTTTGAGGTTAATATATTAAAAACAACTGATACATTGAGTTTGTCTTAAGATCTCTGAATTCCGAGGGGTTTCAATCAGTAATATATAATTGATAGACAAAATGTCAGAAACATAAATGTACTTCTGCTGATAATCTGTTACATTATTATTTACATAACGAACATGTAAAAATGTTACGTGCCGTCAGTGAGGGGTAGGGAACTGCAGAGGGGAGAGGGTTCTGAGTGAGCCACAAAAATGCTCAGCACGTCTTCTATTAGATTGAATACCACACTCAGACGAGTTGTCACCTGCTGCGCCAAAACACGACTGTTCACTTGAATTCCAAATTTTAAATTAAGTAAAGAATTAATTTAGCTGTCCAACAGTATGTTTGTGTTCATGTGCTAGTGCTATTGTTTGCTTTCATGAACCTTTACTATATAATAATAATGATAAAAAACAAAATGTTTTTATTGTAATTTTTTCACTACTTGAATCAAGTAAATTTTAAAATTAATGTACTCTCCTATATTTATAGTAGATAATAAATACATTTGGTATATTGAATATATCGTTTGTATTAGAGTTTAGTTAGTCATGATATTTTGCAACCAAAAACAACAATAAATATCCTTATATAAATTACTAAATTTTATTTTAATAAAGAATTCTTTAGTATGTATGATCCAAAGTCTTGACTTAAAAAAACGTGTACGTAGATTGGATGGGAATACCATTGCAACGTCATGTGTACGTAGAATACGTGGACAACCATAACTAATGTGGCGTAATGAACACGTGTTAAAGGATCTGTTGTGAATAGGCTCGTTATTGTTGTAAAATAATCTAAACACAGACTCCAAAGTTCCAGCTGACAGGGGTTTATATTAATTATATTTAATTAGCCTTAAGATGTCGTCAAAGTAAATAAAGAGTGCTGTTCCTTAATTAAAGAGAAAAAGCTGTACCAGCCTCCTTAGAGAAATGTATTAATTACTTCACAAACAAGTGAAAAGTGATGTAAATCAAGTTTATAAAATATCTGTACAAAATAAATCATTTACGACTTCTTTAGGTTATAGGATGCTAATTGTGATTTATCACAAACAATCACAGTAAATTTGTTAACTACATTTTACTTATAAATATTTGTTAAGTTTTAAGTTTTATGTATGAAATATCACTCAATTGTAATTTTTTGGAAACTATTTATTATATTTGTGTGAAAGCTTGCTAAATATAAAAATTACAGTCATACGCTTATTTTCATGATTATTTTTCAGCAAGTCAATATAAACCCCACAAACACAATTCATAGCTGTTTTAACCGGAAATACAGACTTTTACGTAAGAGTTAAAAAAATAAAAATTTCATTTAAAACTATGTATACAACTTTAAAACCATTATGTAGTTTTCTCCCCTAAACAAAAATAATACATTTCATTTGTACTACACCAAATAATAACTGAGATATTAACAAATAAGTTAATTTATTTTAGATTAGGTAATTTAGGTTAGGTTAGTTTTAAGTATGCTGATATTTCAGAATCTGCATGTAGTTTTTTCCTTAAATAATGTTTTAAGTAAAAATAAAAATACAAATATTATATGAATACTGTGTATTTTGAAGGTAGAAGTACACTTTGTAAGAGAGGTACCACATTTTTTTCAAAGCCGCCTCTAATATATATCCACTTAAACACTACTAGGTCATTAGTATGTGCCTTAACTAACCTAACATAACCTATTTGACATAACCTACTCAGTCTAATCTAACTTAAATATCATAACCCAACCTAACTTCTTTACAAAACCTAACCCAAAATAACTCAAACGTCAGTTGTAGTACATAGGAATGGATGTTATATTCGTGTTTGTAGAAGAAATTACGTAGGATCAATGCAATATAAATGATCTTATGATACAAACATCTTTATACTCTTTAAAATTGTCCATACAAATCGGTACATCCTGTTAAAAATTGCTATGTACTCGTGTTCAGAGTGTTAACATTGACTACCCCAAAAAAAAAAAAAAATCGTCAAAATAGGGTGTGGTTTCGTAGTCCCCATAAAGATATTAACAGAAAGTTTTAATGAACACCCCTAGGTATTTCAAAAGAAAGAGAGATATAGAAGACTAGAGGGGGGATATGAGGAGAGGGGGAGTGATGGGGAAGACAGGGTGAAGAGGAGAGAGGAGGAGGGGGAGAGGATGGGTGAAGAGGGAGACGTAGGGGTGAGGGAGAGAGAGGGAGGAGAGAGAGATATTTTAAAATGAAATGGAAAGATAGTTAAGTTTAGAGAAAAGTCCGATGAAGAGTTAAGTTGACTACATTATACAAATATTTATACGTAACTTTTAATTGATTATTTTATTTTAAAAATGCATAAAACTAATTATATTTATTTTACATTTCATCTCCGCTCTATGTTGTACAGATCCCTGTCTTTCCTTAGTCCCACAGTGTAATTAAGACTTGTACCCAGTCTGTAATCAGTGACTGGAGTCTGCATTACTTGACCTTGTAGTGTCGTCTCCAGTCGAGCCTATAAATAATTGCCGTGTGGTTCTGTTAACTTGTACATTACAACTTGATCTAGGACATACTTTTAACTCCCATTATTACGGACATTAACTCAGCAATTATTATATAATTATTTTAAGTTTGAATTTTTAAAATATTTACAGACATTAATTTTGTTATTTTATATATTGCTTAAGCAGAAGATCAATATTATATAAAAGGAAATGCATTTTAAATGAGCATTAATTATAATGAAAAATTATAAAAAAATTAATTACCGACAAATTAATTTGACCTAGATTTATTTACTTATAACGTTGTTATATGCGCCAATTTATTATGAATGGTATTTAATTTAAAATTAACATTTGTATGATTGAACTTCAAATAAATAAATACCCAAATAAATAATTCATACACCCTTGCTAAACTACTTAAACATTATCGCAGTATGCCTTAGTAGACATTAGTGGCGTCGTGCTGTAACCCAGCTACTTAGGGACAAAGTGTTGCGGAGATTGTGGGCGATATGTTCGATGAACGGTCCTCTCAATACCAACGTAGCGTCCGCTCAGTTTGCCATCAACGTGGAGACTACTAGAGAAGTCTGGGGTGTTCATGTTGGATGGTAGTCAGTTTTTGCTTATTAGTTGAAAACCACACCAATACTACTTGGTTCAGATATCACGTAAAGCTGTAGGTCACTTAGTTATTGGGTTGTTAGTAAATTAATCGCTCTGAGCATAAGTCGAACTTAGTTCATTTACACTCATGCTACACTCATGTAATCATTCATATTCACCTTAAAATACACAAAACGTTGTGTCGACGTCTCATAGCTGAGAATAATCAATTATTATCTTCAATGGCTCACTTGGAATCCTCCAAGTTTCAACAATCTTGTCCAAGTATTTTGGGACAACTAAGTTTAAGTCTGGCCTACTTCAGTGGGCTTGGTAATACTAGCACATACATACCAGCTCTAACTTGGGTGATTCAATTTACAGTTCGTCATGTCGTGAGGAATGCCACCACATTACTGACGGTCATCATATCATTCCTCCAATTCTCTAGTACTCAATATATATAAATTTTTAATAAGAAAATAAAAAAAATTGTCTGACCATGGTCCCAAAGAATTGGCACAAACTTTCCCCCCATATTAATTGAAAATTACCAGTTTGATTTCCAAATATGTTTTTTTGCCATAACTCAAAAACTAGTCAAGTTAAATACATGTGGTTTTTACTAAATTCAATTCAATTCAATTCAATTCAATTCAATTTATTTTCGCAAGTGCAAATACACATTGCTGCAGTGCACATACAAACCATCTAGCTATATGCTAGTTGATGGAAAATATACATTACTAGATAATGTTTTTATTATATAATATTCAAATATTCAATATGAAATTATAAATGAGAAAAACATACTCAGTATTAATCAGTATAACCAAAAAATAAGACAACTATCTTATTTGATACAATATAAATATAAATAATAATAAATTAAATTAAGAATTATGGGGATATTTTTCCTCTTAACAGAGAGAGTGATAAAGCTATCTTTATGAATATACAGTGTATATTATTTATTAACAAGCAATGAACCAGAATATTTTTCAAGAATGCTCCTGACATTCTAGAGGGCTCGACGGGACAGTACCTTAGAATTCCTAACATGCAGTTTTATAGGCAATGGAGAGAAACCTGCTCAAGTTACGTATTTCTGATGGCTTGAGTCCACCGTTACGGACATGCTTGTTAGTTTGTGTTTATCATCCTCAGCCGACAGTCCAACCCAAATATGCAGGAACATTCTCTTTATTACAGGTAAAATGTGTCCCAATATATTAACTTTATGCATTCGATATTAAATATTATTGCCATAATGTAACTATTTTATACAATAAAACTATCAACTACATATTAATCTATTAACAAATATGTTAAATTGTAATTCACATCTTTCCTGAAAATGTAATCAAAATCGTTGGATCTATTTTTGAGAACATTCAATTTTTGTATTCCTCTCTCATATATATTAAAAAAACTAAAATTACAAAAAAGTAAAAAAAGGTCTGGAGATATTGGTTAAATACACATACATACTAAATTCCATAGACATTGATCCATCTGTTTGGTCTCCAGGGAACTGCACATACACACAGACAGACACAAATACGGACAGACATCAACATTTAAAAAAAAATACCCTCTTTTGGATTCAGGGAACCCTTTAGATTTTTGGATCAACTTGTTAAACATTTTTTTGACGATCACAATACTTTCTCTATGCTAATGCATGTGGGAGAAAGTAAAAATCTGTCACTGTGACAATGCTGTAACCATCTTGTTGTTCGGGGGCGAAGTGTTGTGGAGATTGTTCATGATTGCTTCTTTATCAGTCCTCTTTAATGATTAGATTTCATACGCTCAATGGTTGCCATCGACGTGGATATTACTTGATAAGTCTGGAGGAGTGATTGATTATTATTGTATTGTTATTGATGAAAATCAGATAACAACATGTGTTTCGTATTGAACAGTTAACTGTAGTGCCTTGGTCACACTGGTTAATACCCTATTGATAAATTGCCCTTTCTAAGGACCAGTCAACCTTAATTAGTAACAATGACTACACCCGTTCGTCTACACTCATCAGCCATCGGTGTATGTCTTGAAAAGAGACAGAAAGAAAGAGAAGCTTTTTTGTAAATACGCTTGAAATAGTATTAGTTG